>JARKHS020027434.1:162500-342500 GCA_030143305.2 Amblyomma americanum | reverse complement strand
TGTTGCCTACCAAATGTTAACCGCGAAAGTGAGAAAAACAACACTCGAGTTAAAGGGAGTCATGCTTGGAGTTGGATTCCTTTTCCCGCTCCTCGACATAATCAACTCTGCAGACTACCTCTACGCCTCAGGAGTGCTAAACGACAACGGTAGAAGGACATTAGCTGGCTGGTTTGACATGATTCAATCACGCGTGGGAAGAAAAGAATACCGCAACGCTACTGACCTCCTTACAAGAACCGTGCTCAATGTGCCACCCGTTGGGGTGAAAACCATATTTGAGTTACTCACTGGATTCAAACACCACGCAAGCATTGCAATGACTCAAGAACCAAGCGAAATTGCAGCGTATTGGAACTACGCAAACAGTGTTGAATTCAAGAGGCGTGTTCACGTTAATTCTTCCAGGGTGCTCGACGGTACGAGGCGTGAAGTCGTAATGAAATTGGGAGAAGGAGATTTTTTTGCAGATGTACAGAAAAAACTACAGCACGTTCTCGACAACACCCATGTGCTATTCTACGTGGCTGAATTTGACGCCGTTTTTCCATTGGCTAACATCCAACGCTGCTTCAATAACTTGCAATGGCGTGGTTCTAAGGCATTCAAGGAAGCCACGAGAAGTTTCTGGCACAAAAATGACAATTCATCTCTTGAGCTTTTTGGATACGAGATAAAGGTGGAAAAGCTTATGTACAGCACAGTGCTTCTAGGGGGTCATTACATCTCGATGGACAGGTCAGAAGCCGTAAGCGAAATGTACAGTCGCTTCTTGAAATTTCAAAGTAAAAAAAAGACAGACCAATAAAGATATCTCAAGTATAAACTAGCGCGCAAATACTGGATCTACGATGCACCTATAATAATACGCGATATGTATATAGCAAATGTATTGTACTACAGAATATAATTGTTTTAAACGAATGTTTTGAACAACGTGCATCTCCTGAACCTTCCCTTGGAAACATGAGTGTCAATGCAGTCTTTCTGCCCGAAATTTCTCAGTTCGAGTGAGAGACGGAGTGGGAGGGATGGTGCTATCCCCACTTAAAATCGTAGCTTGCTCTCCCAATTCAAGCTTCCCTTAAAGCTACAGCTGATAACCGCTGATGGGAGAGAATTACACGAAAAAAACCAAGCGTTGTGGTAGAGTATCCTACGCTGTGAGCAAAAATACACAAGGCGTCTTCATTTCCGCTTTATTTCGAAGCAGTACTTATGAACAAGCAATAGCGCTGAGATTGAAAGGCGAAGCAGCCTGGCACATACGCGTGTAGGTGGTGGTGGTGGAAACTGTATTAGACACAGGGGAGTTCAGGACGCGCACGTCCTTGGGCCTCCGCACGGCCCCACTGCACTCAAACGTTCATGTCCCGGAGGCTCATGACGCTGGCAGCCCGGCCTGTGGCGATGGCTTGCTTGGCCGGGTCCTCGGAGCGCAGTAGGGCCTCCCAAGCCTCCCAAGTGGTATTAAGGTGCTCCAGGCCCCGCGGGGGAGGATCCGCCGGGCAGAGGAAAAGGATATGATCGAGAGTGGCTTTGGGGTGGTGGCAGAGAGTACAGGAGTGGTTTGTGTGGACTTGGTGACAGCGCGAGCGTATATAAAAGGAGGGTAAAGTGCGTATTTGGAGCCGCCTCCAAAGTGCCTGGTGATAATTGTGGAAGGAGAGATGGGGTGGGAGGTACAGCCGATGTTCGGCTTTGCAGGCCTGCGTGAGTTCAATGAATGAATGCATGCGCTCCCGTGAGAACCCCAAATCGGAGGCCGCCGGTGCCCGGTTGAGAGAACCTCGGGCTAAAGCGTAGGCAGCCTCGTTTCCGGGATTCCCGGAGTGGGCAGGCACCCATATGAACTCCATGTGGGGGGGGCGGGAGTGCGGCGAGGGAGTTCACTACGTGAAATGCCGGGACATGAACTCTCCAGCGGGTAAAATTTAGTATAGCAGTATTAGAGTCCGATAGTATGTACCGGGCCTCCGTGCGCGTGATGGCTAGGGCAATGGCGGCCTCTTCAGTGTCCTCCGAAGTGGCAGTGGGGGATATGTGAAGGGTGGCAATCGGTTGTAGAGAGAGGTTCGTGATGGCTGCAACCGAGTCTTCGCCTGTGCATGCGGCAGCCACCCACACGGAATCTGGTTCCGTGCCATAGTGCTTGTGGAGCGCCAGTGCGAGAGCTCTGCGGCGGGGTTCGTGGTAGGTGTAGTGCATGTTTTGGGGGAGAGGTTTAATAAGTAGTTCCCGGTGAATGTGGTGGGGGAGCTGGAGCTGTGTGGGATCCGTGGCTGGTATCCTGATACCGAGGGTGTGTAGGATGTGTCTGCCGGTTGTGGTTCTCCCGAGACGTATGTATTGTGTCTGTCGGTGGGCCTCCATAAGCTCACCTATCGTGTTGTGTAGGCCTAGCTGGAGGAGTTATTCGGTTCAGGTATTTAGGGGTAGGTGTAGTGCTGTCTTAAATGCTGTTCGGATCATGGCATCCAGGGTGGAGATTTCTGTGCCCTGGAGTTTCTGGTAGGTGAGCGTGAAGAGAAAGCAGCTGAGGACGAAGGCATGAATGAGACGACATAGGTCATGCCCCTTCATGCCCCAGTGGTGTCCAGAAACGGGGAGGATTAGGTGGGATATCGACACTGCCGTCTGCTTGAGTTTGTGGACGGTGAGAGTGTTTTTCCCGTTGCTCTGGATGTCGAGGCCCAGTACCCGGAGAGTGTGTACCTCCGGGATGTACCGGTTTTCCAGTGTCAGGGTTATGGGAGATGTGGGGCAGTTTCGGGTTGTGGGGCGGAGTATGAGGAGCTCCGACTTCTCCGGAGAGCATGAGAGCCCGATACTCCGCGCATGTGTTTGGGTGAGGGTAGCTGCCGACTGCAGAGTATTCTTTGTCTCCATCACTGCCATTGGTGGTCCATAGCGTGATATCATCAGCATAGAGTGTACGCCGAAGGTGAGGGATGGTTTGTAGTTTGCAGACAAGGAGGATGAGGGTGACATTGAAGAGAAAAGGGGAGAGGACAGACTCCTGGGGGGGAGGGGGGTGCCAGTCCCACTAAGGGTGTATGGGTGGGATGTGAGGGGACCGAAGTGAATTTCGGCCGTGCAGTTAGTAAGGAATGCTTGAATATATGTGTACATACGTTCACCTATGTTCAAGGAGGAAAGCGCCGCCATGATCGCTTGATGGTCTAGGCGATCAAAGGCCTTGAAGAGGTCCAAGGCGAGGACAGCATTTGTGTGGCCCGGTATGAGGAGTCGAAAATATCCTGTGTGAGCTGGACCATGGCGTCCTGTGCGGGTAGAGGTCTTGCTCACTCATCTGCTGGGTGAGTCGGGCGAGTGCGACATGCTCCAAAAGCTAGCCCAGGCATGACGTTAGTGAGATGGGACGAATATTTGCAGATGTAAGGGGTTTGTGAGGCTTGGGTATGAATAAGATTTTGGCGTGACGACAGGATTGCGGAAGGGTGCCCTCCTGCCAGCATGTGTTGAAGTACCCCGTGAGCTGGGCAATCGACTGATCGTCCAAATTGCGGAGCATGCTATTGGAGATACGGTGAACTCCTGGAGTGTAGTTAGAGCGGAGGGTCAGGAGGGCCGATCTGACTTCTGCTTCCGTAATCTCCGCGTCGAGATTGGCATTCGGGGTGCCGGCATAGGGGGGCAGGGGGTTTGAGGTACCGGGAGTTGTATGCGTGTTACTAAGTATGTCGAGTGCGTAGGGAGAAAGGTCGATCCTGTGTATAAGGCGTGTGACGTGGTGTTGTGTGGCTGTTTTGGATTGTGTGGAGTCAATTGAGTGATGGAGGAGTTGCCAACCGCGTGTGGAGGACAGATTGCCAGCCATACTGTCGCAAATATGTCCCCAGTTGGATCGGCAGAGCTCCTCAGAGCGCTCAGTAATTTGTGTTTGCAGTGCGGCTAGCCGCTTTTTAATATTGCGATTGAGCTTTTGCCCTTTCCAGCGCTCTAGGATGCTATGGTGGGCCTCCCATAGGTGGGCCAGGCGAGTGTCGAGGGTGGGCGTATCTGGTGTGGTGTCAAGGGTTCGAGTGTGTGCGGAGACATCGTTCATGAGTGATGCCACCCACTGGTCGATGTCTTTAATGGGAGCGTTAGGAAGGGCCGCCCGCGCGGCGCGGACCGCATCCCAGTTGCTGAGTTTGTGTGTTAGGTGAAGAGTCGTTCTTTGCTTGTACGGTACTGCAACGGAGAGGATGTAATGATCGCTCCCTAATGTGTGATGTGTTGTGCTCCACGTAATACCCGCAAGGTTGCGGCTCAGTGTCAAGTCCGGGCTGGTGTCCGCGCTGACACTGTTGCCAATTCTCGAGAGAGTGTTAAAGTTGTTGTGTATTGTGAGGCGGAGCTCTTGTACCAAGGACCAGAGTCGCCTTCCTCGTCCCGAGGTGGTGCGGTAGCCCCAGTCAGTACGCTGACTGTTGAAGTCCCCTCCGATAATCAATGGATGCTTGCCTGCAATACGATGGAGATCTCGCAGTAGCGTTTCCAATGAAGTCATCGGATCAGATGGTGGGTGGTATATATTTGCAATAAAAATAGATGGTGTGGAGTGTGCATCTGCTATGATTTCTGTGATAACGCAGGGCGTCTCGGAGGTGATCTGATGCGCTTGGTGTGCAATGGAGCGATGTATGAGTGTGGAAACCCTGGGTGTATTCGTTGCGTACGAGTGAGCGGATGTGTGGCTGGGAAGTGTGGCAGGGGCATGTGTGTCCTGAAGGAGGAGGATGTGGGGCATGGGAAGTGTGAGGAGGAGGAGTTGGAGGGCGCGCGTTTGCCCCGGAAGCGGCGGCAGTTCCATTGCAGAATTGATAAAGAATTAGGTGGTCGCCCGCCATACTGTAGCTTGGGTGGGGTGAGGGTAGGTGGGTTGGGTAGGAGGTTCTGTGGGGTAGGTGGGCGGGATTGATGGGGGATTTGGTAGGTGCAGCAAGAGAAGGGCCTGCTCTATTGTTTGGAGGCGGGTGTCGTACTGTGCAAGGCTCATAACAAGGGTGTGCACCATGCGCGTAAATGCCGCCTCAATTTGTTCCAGAATATGTGCTGGGCTTTCTTCCCAGTAGGCGTTAGTGATTACTCCTATTACTGCATCATCCGAGGGAGGGGGCGATGTAGGCGGTGACGGCTTAGGCTTGGGTTCGAATGGAGATTTGTTTGATGGCGACCAGGCGTAGCGAATCGGCTTGATGCCGGGTAAGCGTAGTTACGTGACTTGAAAATTGATTGTTGGGGAAAGGAAATGGCGCAGTATCTGTCTCATATATTGCTGGGCACCTGAACCGCGCCGCAAGGGAAGGAATAAAGGAGGGAGTGAAAGAAGAAAGGAAGAAAGAGGTGCCATAGTGGAGTCTCCAGAATAATTCAGACCCCCTTGGGTTCTTTAACGTGCACTGACATCGCACAGCACACAGGCGCCTTTGCGTTTCGCCTTCATCGAAACGCGGCCGCCACCGGTAGGGTTCGAACCCGGGCAGTCCGGATCACTAGCCGAGAGCCCTAACCACTGAGCCACCGCGGTGGGTGCTTAACTTCAGGTTGCGCTTTTTGTCTATTGTTCAAGCTTGTTCAGACAGTAAAAGCAATGCAAAAAGCGCTAGTTTGGTGAGAAAAAACTGCTCGGCAGATACCTACGTTGGATTCATGTGCAGGAACGCTACATTGAAGTGGACTATTTCATTTCGCACCATTTTCGAATCAGTGCCCAATTTGATAGGCACGAAATTATAGCTGTTACTTCACCGGTCGCAAATAGCGATCTACAGGTTTCCTTATCAACACCAAAAGAGTATTAAAGGTCCAGTAACAATATTTCTAGTCGTAGAAACAGTAATCTCGGAGCTGCCCCGCAATGTCAACGATGACGCCTTAAACGTCCACTGGCGCCGTCTGATGTAAAGCAACATAGCATCTGCTGCAGGAGGACTTTGAATCTGCGAAGTTGCGAAGGTAACGACGGGAAATGTTAGGCTGTCTCGGTAAACTGAATATCACAGGTCACTGGCAGCCAGCATTAGGCAAAGTTTCATCCAATAAAGCACGCTCTGAACTTTGTGGGGTCCTGCCCTGCAGCCCCCTGAGTTTGCTTTCCCGCGAGGCACCATGCAGCGGCAGTCTCACCTCGAGGCTGAGCGCATTCCCTTGTCAGTTACATTAACTGCCAAGAGAGGGCGCCAGCGTCGCTGCGCGGGAGACTGCCAAACCCGCGCGCGGGAGAGGGGGCATGGGGGCTTCGGCTGGGATCATTGGCGCGGGCGGACGTGTCGCTCGCGGCTCTGCTCTTCGCCGGCGGGACGAGGAAGCGACGGGGAGACAGGCTCCCGTACTCGCCCCGTCCGGCCTTCGGAGTATATATCCCTTGCCCTAGCGCGGGCGAAAATTCGCTCGGAACCTTGCTGGTGAGTCGGACGACCTTGATTCATTAGCGTACCTTGTTGCTAGCTGGCGTTATTGTTTCTGTAGTAATAAATGCCTGTTTGTGTCAGCCAATGTGTCGTTCCTTTGTTCCCCCAGAGCAAGGCCCGCCGTGGTCGGCGAGCGCTCGGTAGCGTACGCTATCACGGGGTGGGGTCCGGGCGGCTTTGAACCGTGTCAGCCGCGATTGAGTGGGGAGAACGTACTTATCTCCCCAAATCAAACCCCACAACTTTCGATGACATTTCTCTTTACATTTCTCTTGTGTTCATGCTTGTCACTCTATAGCTGTTGAAGCATTTGAAGCGTTCATTTTCATGATGCGCGGTCCCCTATGCAGGCCCATAGCGCCACTTTGCAGCGTCCATCCTTAGCGACACACCACAGCTTCATTATTCATGTGTCTTAGGCTGTGGTGTTAGTGTCCCGCAGGTTCTTTCCGTTGCAAACATGAACTAAACTAGATGCTGGCTCGCTTGTCTGCGATGAATGTCACCAAGCCTTATTAAGGCGAAGGCCTTTAATGGCCAGTACTGTCTTCCGTTCGCAGAGGGTGTCACACATTTAACTCGGGAATATAGCAGAAAAAGAATGGTTGGTTCAGATAGAGGAAAAAAAAAGAACCTAGAAGCCAAGTTTGATGACTGGAGAGAAATTATTTAATTAATCATAGGCAAGAATTTCGAAATTGCGTCGAAATAGCGCACACGTAGATATAGCCACGGGAACGGTGTGATGTTACATCCACCGAAAGTCGTCCCGGCATAGTGAAAATTGTCACAGGATGGTCGGAGGAACGTCGTATTTGTGTCAGATTAGATGGTAAAATGTGTAAGTAACAGTAATTAGTACTTAAGATCCCCGAAAGATGTATAATTTTGGTATCAATATAACCACAAGAACAATGTGACGTGACATCCACCGGAAGTTGTCATGGCATAGTGAAAATTGTGACAGAATGGTCGGAAAAACGTCGGATTTGTGTCCAAATAGATGAAAAATTGTGTAATTAAGAGTAATTAATACTTAAGATCCTCGAGAGATGTACAATCTGGGCATCGATATAGCCACGGGAACGGTGTGACGTCTCGTCCACCGGAAGTCGTCACGGCATAGTGAAAATTGTTACAGAATGGTCGGGTTTCGACTCTCAACAGTTTAGTTCCCAAAGTGTCTCGTAATTTTTTTAAGAGTCAATATTGTGCCGACCTCCTTCCTTCTCTATTAAAATTGTTTTCATCGTTTTTCTACAGAAATCGACTTGACAAGGAGGTGCTTCCAGTGCCCATAGTCTGTATATTTGAGTATATGCTCCTTTGAGAAACAGACGTTTCCAAACGCACGACAGACCACTGCGCATTCAAACACAAAAGCGCCTTATGTTGTCTTCTCTGATACATAACACACATGCTGTCCTCGTTCAATAATTTTTTCAAGAGCTGTCGTACTAGAAATCAGGCATTGATCAAAACAAAGCGCGTTACATGCGCCGTAAAGAGGGCACATAAGACTGCTTACGTGCTGTGAAGGCGAAAGCATTAATTATTGTGTCACCGTGAGCGTTCGACCTCGACGCAGGTTGCGCAACGAGAAATAAAACGAAGACGCGCCTCCGAACGATGATTCCAGAAGCGCTGAATCCACAAAGGTCCGAGTGAAACACTCGGACACTTGACTCTAATAACTGTCACTAGTTAGCCTCCAAGATGACTCAGAAACGTATGCTGTATGGAAAGAGAAGCCGTATGACACCACCCGCAACGGTGTACGACGAACTGTTGCGTCAGAACTCTGATAGAAAATAGAGTTTTGAGGAAAGGGAAGGGCACAGTAACTGTCTCACATCTCGAGTTCGCGGTGGACAGCTCAACCACGCCTTAAGGAAAGAGGTAAAATCTGGCAACGCATACGATTTAAGGTGCATATGTAATCGGTTCCAACCCCTGTCGAAGCTAGCCTGGAACGTGACTAGCACATGTAAGCTATATGCAATGACAAATCGTAAGACACCACCCGCAGTCTAGTACGACAAATGGTTGCGTCACAATTTTGATACGAATGTAATCGGGAGAAAGACAACTTTAATTTGCACCCTTCAAAAATGACGGAGTGAAGGCTTCAGTCTAAACCACCATTCATTCTCCTAACCGTGGGCCGGAATCCCTTTGGATAGCAAAGCTATTACCGGGGTCAGTACGTTGATCATTATGCGAAGGAATGCGCGGTGAAGTGTACGTCCGTGAAATTATTTGTTCATTATATTGAAAAAATTGAAATTTCTGTTTAATTTTCTCTATTATTTTTGTGTTTAGATCACAGATCTCTGTATTTTTGTGTTTGATCACATTGATGCCTTGTTAACACTCCTGCAAGGGCCAAAAAAGGGCCTGCATTATGTTGAAATAAATAAAAAGCGGCACAAGAAGACAACACACACACACGACACAAGCGCAAACTAACAACTGTTTATTCCTTACGGAAGATGCGTTTATATACGCAACGTCATACAAAAAGTGAAAAAAGCATCATGAGATATGATTCTAGCCAGTCCAAGCTTGTCAAAAGGAGTGTTGCCCAATCGTGTATGATGCAGAGCCTTACGAAGTCCTGCGATCAGAAAATGAATGAGAGCATCAGCATGCAGATTAGTCGACTGACCGATAGTGGATCCCCTGAAAACATGATCGTGTCAGTGGCCGAAATAGTGCTAAAATCCCTCACGAGGAAAGGAATGAAGTCGAAAGAGCAGAAGAATATAGAAGGATTGGTTGTCATACCGTATATTCATAAGGCATCGCACGGATTGAAGAAAGTGGCGAACAAGCACCGAGTGCAAGTTGCATTTAGCGCACCGAAAAATCCGATATGCCTCTGCAGCAAGGTGAATGCGAAAGGAAAGAGTGAAAAGCGCAAGGAATGTGACATTGCCCATAAGGAAAGGTTCGTACCATGCCAGAAAGACATCATCTATAAGATACCAATATCATGCGGTAAACAATACATTTGTCAATCGGGTAGATGTGTCAACACGAGACTTCTAGAGCATAATAATGACTGCGACAAAATTAACTGCCCCGGGAATCTGGCGTAACATTGCAGCAGGTGTAAGAAGAAATGCGAACCAATTTTCCACAGACCACAATTGTAGGTAAACAGAAAGAAAGGATTGAAAGAGAGATAGTCGAAGCGTTTATAATCGAAAAGGCGGAAAATGGAACGTGTGTAAGCACTCCTTCTATTGCTCTTACAAAAACTGAAATTGGCATGATAAGTGCAGATGCTGTGTCGTGGTGATGGTCACGTGTTTGATGATGGGAAGGTTGCATTTTTCAAAAAAACTGACGTTGCGTATATAAACGCATCTTCCGTAAGGAATAAACAGTTGTTAGTTTGCGCTTGTGTCGTGTGTGTGTGTGTTGTCTTCTTGTGGCGCTTTTAGCGCATTCCTTCGCATAATAATCCCTTGGGACTCGGCGGCGGTCAGGGCGAGACCGATGACTTAGCGTTGCTCTTCTTCGTAGTTCAGTAAAAAAGTCTACCAGGATTCTACATTTTCATACGGGTCGTTATGGAAAGGGCAGGTCCAGACCATGTGGACTAGATCTGCAATGCTACTGCAGTGCGTACATCTAGGATTACAGACATCTGGATGACAGGCGCCACATTGAGGTCAGCCGGTGGGGGTATATATAGACGAGCGAAATTTTGTATGATTGTCTGAAATGGCGGTACTCTGGTTGCTGAGTGCGCCCTACGGCCGCTTGATGATGTCATCCTATTTTTCTTTACATCGCTAGGATTTCCTGCACCATCTTCGATTGCACACACTAACACATGCCGTCGGCTCTTCTCGTAATGGAGCTAGTAAGGCTTTCGCCTTTAAATATATCTGGATAATCATCAGGTCAGAACAAAGGTTGAGTACTTCGTTTCTCAACAAAACTGGTATATGTCGGCGCAGTCATACCCGGAAAACGCGTTCGGTAGACCTCACAGCGGTCAGCAGACCTGGCCAGGTAGAAAAACGCCGTCAGCCGGGCCACATACGTCATGGATCAACACCAAATGAACGTTTAGACCATGAGTGGGGTCGTGGCGAGACCCATAGGGCTTTCGGGCCTCGAATTCTCTCTAAAAATAAAGTTTCACCGCTACCACTAGTACCTCACGCATATGTCGTTGCGATTGAAGGAAGGATGAAAAGGAAAGTGCACGGGCCTGTCCGCTAGCTGGCTCGAGCTGAGACACAATCACTGTCACGTGCAGAACGAGCGCGATATCGTTGACATAAAGGTTGGAAAGAACGGCCCAAGATTATTTACCTTTCAATACGTGGGCGCCAAGCCTTTAATAAAAAACTGGAGAGGACACTTAAGCCCCGCCTTAATTGTATGACACGATGGCATTGTGGCTTAAGCTTTCCATTGTGAGCAATTTGACACCTGTGAACGCAGTTTTCATTTTTCAACTGCTTCAATTAATTAATTCATCAATTACGCACTCTAAGCTTTTTTAATTAGCATAATAGAAAATTGGCTTTGCAGTCAGAGCATTTTGACACCTTCTAACTGTTTTTTTTTTATTTTTTATGTTTAATTTTTTTAGTCATTAGTTGGAATGATTTCATTAAATCGTCATCGCATATCACACACCTAACATCAATCACTTAAACCAGAAATCACCATGTTACGATTTTTTTTACGCAGCCTCGACTATTCCGGACACGCGGTGCCGACTATTACTACGCCGACGGCTTTTCGAGCGAACGAGCTGTATACGCTGTCGCGTAATAGAGCGAACAGTAATTCATTCCAGCAAAGAACCTCGTCCAATGCTGCATTGCCCTCTGCTGTTGCCAGCAAAAGGGAGAAAGCCACCTAGAGGACAACTTACTTCCTTTTTACTGCCATATAGGAGTATTCGTATTGGGAGTGTATATTGATAGGGTACCGCGTTCTAATCACAGTGATTGTGTTCTGTTGTGTTTATTGGGTTTTATGGCACATACGCAACTGAGGACATCATGCGCCAAGCACGAGGTATAAGAAAAGTTTTTTGTCGAATATTATAGAAATGTAAAATCATCCCTGCTGTGGAGGCCCTGAAACGTTAATACTATCTAGTGAACACATACACAAATTTTAGAAATGGCTACTAGTAAAAGCTTTAAAGAGGGTAACCTCGGTAGCTATCTTTGACTGGGCAAGGATATCGCGAGGCTCCCAACCAAAAAAAAAGCCTCAGCCTTCTTTTCAGGCGTGAGGTGGCTGAGGTATACTAATATTCAAACAGACCAGTGGGTAAAAAATTTAGTCTCTTGAGAAATCCTGTTGCATTAAGAAAGCTAAAAAACGTGATATACCAATAATCGCATCATTTTCTAAAAGAAGTGCAGGATGAAAAGGAATGCATTCTTTATAAAACTGAGTAAAGCACTGTTCCCTTAAATTTTCCAGTTCCGCTCAAGAGAATAAAATGCGTTTAATCGTAACTTAATCTCCGCTTTCTTCGCAAACAGGTTGATCTTGTTTTGTTAGTAAGAAATTTTGTGTGAGGTGCGTACGTGTGTCCTGTACAAAGACGGCAGACAGTGACTTCCTCAAAACGTTCCTGGTGGATGCAAGACTTCCATTCACTTATAACTGGTTTTACATTGTGTAGTCTGTTTTTTACCTCGTTGTTCCACGCGGACTGCCATTTCTGTATTGTGTTATGATGTATTAAGCTAATACAATCATTTAACGGAATATTTACTTTTGATTCGCTTGTCACGCGCTTGAGCAGCGCATAAGTCTGCTCTCTCGTTGCTTTTAATTCCAATATGGCTTGGTACCCAGCAGAGTTTTATGTTTTGTCCTTTAGCTGTGGCTATTACTACATTGTGTATGATTTCACCAAGAATAGGAGTGACTGCAATTCTAGAGTGGAGAGCAGTAAGTAAACGTAAGGAGTCGGTGTAAATGACACTGTTTGTGAGGTTCTCCTTTACTATTTGTTCAATGACTACACAGACGGCGTAACATTCGGCAGTGAAGATTGATGCGTACTCTGGAAGCCTTTCTGGATATTTGTCTGCAATTCCCTTGTACCACTGAACTTCCAACGTAAAAATCTGTTTTGGAGCCATCTGTATAAAAAGCTGTGCAAGTACTGTATTTGTCCTCGAGTGCAAAAAATCATTGTATTATATGCTGTTGTGGAGTTCGTTTTTTGCTGAAATGTGTGAGAGTGAGAACACAGATTTCAGGGAAATTGCACCATGGCGGCAGTGGATCTCGCCTTCCGCAATGCCAAGCAATGTGTCTAGTACGCCGAGATTTTGGCATATCTCTTCAAAAAGCCAGACCCTGGCACTTCGCGGTTTGTTGTTAAACAGTATTCTGGATGGGCACTTTGTGACTATTTGGTAACAGATGTGTTTAGGTTGTGAACGAATTTTTAGAATGTACGAATGTAGGGTTGGATAAGTGTTTTTAAGAAATTGAGCATTCTGCCTCGGATTCCAAACTCAGCAAGGTGATGAAGAATCCCGAACCTCCTGGACGTGTGGTATGCCCTCTCCAAATAAAAAACACAGCAAGACAGTGTTGCTTATGAACAAAAGCCTCTCAGACAGTATTTTCAAGACGAACTAGGTGATCTTTAGTGGAGCATTTCTTTTGAAAACCGCACTGATGACAGTCAACAAGTTCACAGGATTTAAGGACAAAAGTTAATCTTATATTTGGACACTTCCAAAGGATTTGGCTAGACAGCTGGTAAGGGCTATGGGTCTACAGCTGGTAAGAGATGTTGGTGACTTCCATCGTTTAAGAAATGGTACAATATTTGATTCCTTCCAGACTTCGGGCATTTTCCCCGATACCCATCTATTGTTAAAGAATATTAAAAGTGCCTCTACAGCGGGTTGAGAAATATTTGCTCGCATTTCATAGTGTAATTGGTCGGATCCTGGAACAGTTTTTTTTTCCGGCAGAGAAAACTCTAGTGATTTACTGGAGAGTAATTAATCTGTTATATTCTTCGTTAGCACCTCCACTTGATGGGAGTATGTTTTTCGGCATGTTTTTGCATTTTAGAAATGATTTGGTATAATGTGACGAACTAGAGACTGCCGCGAAGTGCTCCCCTAATATGTCTGCCTGTTCTCCTATGCTTGCCTGTGTGCCAGGTGTCGGTGAAAGAGGAATTGTGAATGGTGCGAAGCTGTCATTTAATTTCCTCACCTGCTCCCACATTTTTTTATGTGGTTGAGCGGTTTATGGATGAGACATAAGCTTGTCATGATGTTTTCTCTGCCTTGCGTCTAATAGTCCGCACTTTTGCTCTCGCCTTTTTGAAAAAAAAATTAAGGTTTTTGTGTGCCGGGTATCACTCCAGGCTTTATTCTGTTGTTGTTTTTTTTTTGCCTCCTTACATTCTCGTGAGTACCGCACTTTGTGGTTTTGGCACACCACTATTGTGCATTTTGGAACTGATACATGTGCAGCAGAAAGAATGCATGTTGTGAACATTTCATTAATCTCATCTATGCTATGATTTTCTAAAATTATATCCTCTAAACTGGCTTTTTTTTTTAAACAATGCCCAGTCGGGTAAATGTAGTCTCCAACGACGTGGCTTAGTCGGAATAACCGTTGGCGAGGATGACAGACTTGTTATTACAGGGAGATGGTTACTTTCATACGAATTATCTATAACACTCCAGTTAAAGTCACTAAAAACAGACCGTGAAGAAAAAGATAAATCTAAAGCGGTCATTTTGCCCTATGTTGGGCAACCCGAGGTGGGATTACCCCGAGTTTAGCAGACAGACATTAGTGGTTAGGACAAAATCCTCTATAAGCTGCCCTCTAGCATCAGTTTTCTCACTTCCCAAAAACAAGAATGTGCATTCAAGTCTCCAACTACCAGGTATGGCTCTGGTAGCTGCTCTAAAAGAACCTCCAAGTCATGGACTTTACCGTCAGCTGCGGCTCAATATATACAGAGCACACTGTTATAATTTTGTGTGCAAGCAGAGTGGCTCCTACAGCTTGAAGTCTTGTTTTTAGTTTCAGCTCCCAATCCGGGACACCGTTTCTAGCCTGTTCGCCTGCTCTTGGTCGCGACAGAAAACAGTATAATTCTTAAGAAAATTCTTTTTTCATGCCCTGAATTTGTCGCATGTAGACATAAAACGACAGGAGCGTGTGCTCTAAGGATATCTTTCATGTCGCTGTAGTAGTTCAGAAGTTCTCTACAGTTCCATTTAATTATGAAAGCCATCTTAATTTTGTGTTTCTATGGAGTGAAAAACTAGATCAAATTGTTTACGACCCCGTGACTTGGAGCCTGTGTTTTTTTCGCCGATCCGGAGAGATCCGCCAACCACCCGGGGCTGCCCTGGGTCGTGTCAATCGCCTCTGCAGAAGCGCTATACGACTGTGCAGAGGGCACGTGGATGTTAGTTAGACCTCGACCTGTGGAAGGAGGTCTTGAGGGCCGCCGACCCGGGGGTCTGCGAGGTGTCTTTTTTGGTTGGTGGTGCAGTGTTACCTATTCCACCCGGGGGCGCGGATGGCCCCACCAGAGGCTTACTGCGAGTGGACTGGGCAGCCGCCGAAGACTGGTGTGGTGCGCCGCGTCCACGCACCACATCGGCGATGTTTGTTTTTGCGGTGAAGGAGAATGTGCTTGTTTTTGTGCATCACCTTCTTGCTTCTTTGAAAGAAATGTTTTCAGTAGTTTTCAGTGTGATTATTTCTTGCTCTTTCTTCCAGGACGGACACGCCCTGGAGTATGCAGCCTGGTCCCCATCACAGCTTGCGCAGCGTGGGGCTCCGTCGCAGTCATCACAGTGGTGATCTTTTGAAGCGCATTTCGAGCATGTTTTGCGACCGCGGCAATTCTGTGAACTGTGGGTGAACCTCTGGCAGTTAAAGCATCGTCGGGGGTTAGGTTGTAGGGTGTCACATTAATTTTCAGATAACCCACTTCAATTAAGCCTGGAGAGTATTATGCGCAATTGTCAAGGCTATGTGTTTTGTTTACATGAGTCCGACGCAAGCAGCTCGAGTCTGGCCGCTCCGGATGTTGAGCTGACTCAGCCCGACCCGGCCACGTTTATGTAAGCCTGTTTCGGTCGGACCGAGATCGCTGCCACACCTAGCATCGAGCAAGGAAAACGCTCTCAGGCGCTAGAGGAGGAACGCCCGGATGAATACGGGCCGAATCACGAAATGTTCTAAATCTGACGACAGTTTCAAAACAGTCTCAAAGCCACGCACCTGTTGGTTAGCACTGACCACGCCCTCACAGTGTGTCAGGGCCGCCCAACAGGAGCGGCGCTTTGTGACTGTTTAGAGACTGTCTTCAGAATAACAGCTTTCCGTAATTCGGTCCCAGTTCTCTACCCCTGCACAGCACGAGCCCGACCACAGAGGAAGAGCTGGACCGATTCGGCAGCCTTTGCCGTCTGGCTGAACGCAGACAGACCTGACGGTCGCTTAGCCAAACCGCCTAATGAGCCCGAAAGCCGGTTTTCAACCCGTCAGACATACTCGAGCCGACTTTGTCGTGCTCATGTAAACGGCCATATAGCGGCGCTGCTGAACCTCATTTGGCCAAAAAAGTCTCCCGTTATTTTGGTTCGTATGTTCAGAAGAAAAAACAACGAAGGATTTTTTCGACGGTTGAGTGGGTAACTGAGTTTAAGATTGCAATTTCCCATAGCAACATTTCAGCACGCCGCTCGATTCTTGTTTTCCGATTATGGCAAAATAACCTTGAGGCAGGAAACACGGGTGAAATGAAAGCGTTAGAGTTATGCTTCAGAAAGCAGTTATTTGAGCATCGTGGTGGTGACGTGAAAGGTTTTTTTTTCTTTCCCGCAATGTACGGAACCCGTGTAGACTGAGAATAAGAGTATATGGTAAATGATCATGCATTACCAAGGTACACGTCATAATTGGCGCAAACAAATTGTCACTATCTCCTATAGATCACTCAAGTAATGATTCCTTGTGCGTCACCACATTGCTCGCTCGATTGTCGTGCATACCCCGCGCTAATTTCACAGAGGCGCTAATTTCACAGAGGTTCACAGAGGCGGTTATCCTGGGTGCGGGACACTACGCCGCTGTGGACAAGCCAGATGGAGCGTACTACCTCATGACGGAGTTTATGCACTCTGAAGCTCTTAAAATAGAGAACTAGCCTCGATTACAGTGACCTGCACTAAGCAAAGGATGGCGCACGGTTGTGGCTCGTCCTGTATAATCTTCTGTGACCTTCAAGAGACTGGTTGCTGGAAAAACGGGACAGGTACGAAGCGCCTTCTTAATTCCGGCACTGGCAAGATAAAGACAGCCATACCTACGAAAAGCTAAATTGTTCTTGTGACACTAAGATACTCGGCTTCAATCACGTTGCTCTGTATGTAGACACTCTCGGCTGTGGAGCTTGTTATCTATTAATAATAAAATAAAATTTATTGCAAATATATCCAATAATTTATTTCACTCTGAAATGCAATAGAAGGTACGCAAGGGGAAAAATAAAATATTTTTGTCTTCTCTCTACGATGTTTCGGCCATTTCTTCTGCAATACTGCTAGTGGTAAACAGGAAGGCAGCAGTACATAAAGTGCAAGTATGCTTTTGAGCATAGAGTCAAACGCTTCTTTTTCTTTTGCACTAAGTTTTACTAAAATATCACTGAGAAATTCGCTTTCAAAGTTATCGCAGGCCCTGCTATGTAAATATTATGAAGGATGCTACATCGGCCTTCTTATATTTTCTAAAAATGTTTTAGAGGGCAAGTCTGGTCCTTGCTTCCCTTGTTCCCGGTGAAAAAAGTAAAACCATAAAAAACTGGCTTCCGATTTACCTGGTTCAGCCAAATGTGACTTAGGTGTACTAACACGTTTGCTCTTGTTAAGTCTTGTTTATCTTTGCTTAACTTTTTATAAGCTGCAAGATTTGAGTTGCGTCCGAATGTTCTTGTAGTCGTTCCTTCGCTTTCATCCTGCGATACGCCTCTTGAGGTGTTCGTTGCGATTCGAGTCGTCGTTCCCTCTATTCGGCGGCCTCTCAAGGCACTCGTACTCGTCTCTCGACTGCATGGTCCTTTAGAGATTTCATCATTCGCCTCTTCCTTCAGGCATCGGCTCCCTCCGCTCGGCTGCAGCTGGCGAGACGCCCTCTTCCCATTGGCTGCAGCTGGCGTGACACATTTCAGTCCTTACTAGAGTTCCTCCAAGCTAAACCTGAATATAATTTTTTCGCTAGCCTTCGGTCCCTGTCGGATCCCGTATTAGCTTCTGTCTCGTCAAAAGGCGAACGGCCGAAATGATGAATAAAAAAATGGCCCTCTGTGAGAAATGTTAATTTTATAAAAGGATATTTTTTATTTTTTTAATTTATACTGCAGCCCTAATAAGGCTATAGCAGGAGTGGGCATGGAGAAAAAAATAATGTAGAAAAATAAAAACGTCGGAAAAACAAAAATAAGTAATTAAAAATGTCACTAACAAGTGCTGGCTTATTAGTTTCATTTCTTCTTCTTGACATTTACGTACGCCACTGCGCTGCGGGTGAAACATTAAGAAATTCACGCAGTCTTATCCCTACTATACATGAGTCAAACTAGAAGCACGTGTGACGGTCGCCATCCATAGAAGTTTTGCCGATTGTTCACGACTTCAAAGTGATGTGCTACCTTAGTCGACACAAGTAAAGATCACAATTGGTCGGCTGAATATACAAAAACTTCTTTCCTGCACTTTTATCCTTTTTCGCACAATTTCTTCCTTCTGTCTATATCAAACCTGCAGCAAAGGTCATATGTCTGCAGATGGTGGCCTCGCGGTGGTTTAAAGCAGATCTGTTCTTTTGTTTCACAATATCATCGTTCCTAGAAACCAGATGGGCTGCTAACACAGCATGTCAACATGTCAACACGCAGTTTTGTTCATGCAACGTCATAAATGTATTTAAACATAGCTCGCATGGAAAGTTTTTGTAATAGCTGCTAATAATGCACTATTTCATTTCTGATTGTACCTGCCCGATTCGAAGTTTTATTATTGATATAAGAAGCAGCCTTTCAAGTGCAATCTACTCTCGCCCAATTCTTACCAAGGTCAGCGTGAGATAGCAACTCAAGGGTTCATTTAGGCTTAACAATCTGAATGATTTACAGATTGTAAGTAATCAATCTTGTGCGGAAAATCCGGTAAATTAACTACTGAAGCATATTTTTGTTTTCACGTGGATATGTAATAAAAGGCTATTTCTTGTTCGCAAACAGAAAGGATCTTTGATCATAATCCGATGAACATGGCTATTGTGGAAGAAAAACCGACAACGCCGTCCTTAATTTATAGTATCAGTGGCCTCTTATTCGTAGCCACATGATGTGACATCGTTATCGTTGTAGCTCATTGTTTCTTTTTCATTTAATGAACTTGTGATTTTTGCACCGGTTGCTGTGATAAGTAGATCATTGCTTATAGTATATCTTCATTTTACTTAAATAGGTAACATCATTACGTATAGTTTATTTTTCTATTTTATGTTAGCATTTCTGGTGTGTCCATTGTATTATTTGTCTTGTGAATTGTGTGTGATGTAGCTGTGGTTTTTTGAGCGTTACGTCGCCAGTTCATTATTATGTGCAAAGCAGTCGCCGACGGCATAATCTGGCACCAACATACCCTTTTATGTCCACGCGAATAAAAAAAAAAGCTGTACACAAATTGAGAGAAGAATTTCTCAGAATTGAAGCGGTATACGTCGTTTGGTAATTCAACAATGCCCATAGAATGAGCAAAATTCAAGGAAGTGGCCCACTGTGGAACGATCACCTTCCGAGAAAAATTTTCCAAAAAACTTGAATCAAAGCAATATAGATGAGGCATGTGCGAGTGCAATTACCCATCCTTGTGTGGGCTAATTCAGAGGAAGTTGATACAAAGTATTTAATTTTTGATTTCACCTTTTTCGTTAAGCTCCGATTTCATGCCAAATTGGCCTCCATTCGATCATAATTTGACAGTCGGTGTGGCATGGATAGGTCGAAAGCTTTCGCGCAGCACAACAATGTAGATTCATTCTTTGTGCCTAGAATAAAGATAACTCCACTTTCAAAAAATACATCTTGATGTCTCGAAGGGTCGTTAGTTTCTCTTTCGGGGAATTCTCAGTATGTCCCTAATGAAATGAACAGCCACATCTAACCTTTCGGACGATTAGGTCAATCCATCAGGCGCGCTAAGAGAAGACATTTATATAACCCCGTCGGCACAAGTATGATAACCGCAGTCATGAAGTACAAAGTAACGTGTGCGCTTAGTTTGCTTCTGTTTGGCGCGTTATCTCTCTGCGAGTCCAAAGGTAAACTGACGAACGGATACTGCGATCTCTATCTCAGCCAACCGTAAGTTGAACCCCTGTACTTCTCTTGACATGAAAGTAGCTGACGTTGGATAGAGGCTGCCAAGAAAAAAAAATTCTTTTAATATAGTATCGACGAGCACTGCAAGGCAGGCTAATACTGTTTAACAAAACAGATCGTTCCGCGATTTCAATGATATGTGCACATTAGGTGCGCGTACTCTACTAGTAGGCGCATACTTCACAGCGAGGAGTATGGGGCCTGGCTGAGCCCATGTTGTGTCGACCAATAATTGCCAATGTTGGCAAGTCATCGGCCAATGTCGGCTAAGCATTATAAACGCTGCAACATTAAAGGATTGCATAGAGGTTGTGAACCTTCCTGCTCCAGTAGACTGATCGCGGCAGCATCCTGCGCGGCCTTGGAGTGATCTGTTTTGGCAACTGTCGGGGAAAAAATACCCGGTTTTGTTGTCTAAATTATTTTAAAACTACTCTATACTTGAAATCTTCGAATTATTTAAAACATGCACAACTTGATTCGTTCAACGAAACGAAGTTATTTGATTTGCTATTCGAAAGTTTCCATTGTTGGCACACCAATACAAAAAAAAATGCATTTAGCAAATAGAAGCCCTTCCAGCCTCCCAACCACATTCTCAATAGTTGCCCTTAACGGAACGTGGACGGGGTGAAAAACCGCAGGCATCCTATAGAAACTTCACTAGCAATGCCACCGCTGCCGCATCTTGGTGACATCAGGGCGCGGAGACTGTATAAATAAACTCAAAATATTTGCTGTTTTCCGAGGGTCAGTTTCGTGAAGACATTTGTGCATAACCTTTCGTGGCCCAGACCTCACAAGCATGTGGGTGCATTAACTTACCAATATCGATACTACGGCAAAATTGTGCGTGTTCTGGCGCAGCCAAAACGTTTTTGAGCTATTAGTAACTAAATCTCTCAAGCTAGTCTGGCAAAGCACCCGAAAAAGAGCCCCTCGTAACTTTTCACTATTTCTCGAACAGCGTTCAAGAACCTCTGCACGCTATAAGATGTGTGACGTTTACCTCTGCTTGATCAGGTGAAAGAAATTCTTTCCGCGTAGGTTTTGGCTACCTTGACGCATCTTTGAGCTGTGATGTGGTGAGAGCTTCATCAATATAAGAGCGACCGGTATACTTCTGTGCGTTCATCCCTCAAAATAAAGATTAATTGTTCCCTGTGTTTAGATGCTACACATCATGTCAGGTGACCTTAAAGAGCAGCAATTGAACAAAAAAATTATTAGAAGCACTTCCCGGATAGTTTATTTATGGGCCGGAAAGAGAGAAGCATAGACCTTGAGATGGTTAATGTGGTATCGAAGTTGCAGGGAATTATTAGAACTACGGATTTTGATCTTACTCTCAACGTAATTTCTTAATGAGTTTCTATTGTGCAAGACCCGCACCGTAGTACACAAATTTAATTGCAGCCCTAATTAACATCAAAGTTCTCAACAAGCAGCCGCGGTTCTTTGATGGTGACATTATTATGAATCAAATTACGTGTTTTTTTTTCTTTCAGTGCGCCATTCGACGATGCTGTGTTCTATCCCAAAAGCGACACGCTCACACCCAAAGAGCGTAATAAAATTAAGGACAGAAGTCGAGTCTGTTTGCCGAAGCCTTGCGAAGATGTAGAAGCTTATTCTGGATTCATACCCGTGGATGATGGCAGCGACACATCTTTTTTATTCTTCTTGCACCTGAAGTCAAAGGCAAGAATTTTCTCCTTTTATTTAAAGTTACTTGAGAAGTTTACGGCTGCTTGACCGCTTGAGACGTTCAGAAGCTAGTCGAGAAAAATACCAAAGGTTTTTGACGAGGTATTTTTTTCTAGCCTTCTGAATAAACGAGTTTGTTATGCGGCATGCCTGACAACAAAAAGAAATTCGAAGGACGATTACTGCACTGGCCAATGCAAATTTGGGCGCAGGTCGGCAGGTGTCTCAGATTGTGCAGGCTCATTGTCTTGCTTCGCTGAGTTTCCGGCTCGACTGGCGACGTTATTAGTTCGATAGTAGTATTAGTTGATGAAGACGACTACGTGTAACGCACAGCGGGCGAGATTGTGCACATTAGTCCGATAGCACTATTCGTTGACGAAGATGACGATGTGGAATCCACAGCGCGAGAGTATGTTGCAGATTAACACGAGGCGTAATCGGTTGCGGCGGTAGCCTAGGGCTCTCGCGCTGTGGCCAGCGAAGCTGATCCGTTCGCGGCGCCGCGCGCTCGAATCCCAGTCCTGGCAATTACTATTTTTATTGACTGACTGACTCGGTTATACCAACGGCGGCGCCGCGGCTGAGCCACTTCACGTGTCAAGGAGGAACTGAAACCATAATGGCGTAACATTTTAGTCAGGAACGTACGAATGTCGCAACCCTCGTGACGATGAAAGCAAGGCGAACTCTAAATTAATTTAGAAATATGAAAATGAGGGCGACTTCACCCACTTATTGTTATCAGTAAACACCAATTCTGTGCCTCTTTCTGGGTTTGTTGACGTTTGTCGCGTGAGTAAAAGACGCATTTATGGAGCATTTATTATACCGAGAAGGACACGTTGCTGCCGCCTTCGAGTAAATGGCGGTGTAGCGTAACCTCTGTGTTCTGCGCCCGACATTAAGCGTCGACGCACACAGTTTAGTTACGAAACCGGCCGATGATGGCGACACCAGCATTTTGTTTAGTTTTTTTTTTGTTATCATCAAGTTTACAGAATTTCCGCTGTCCGCGATAGTCATCTTCGTCTCTTTGCCGCAAGGACGCGGTACCTCATCGTTACAAGCCAACTTCAGTCCGTACTCGGTGCCCCTTTAATCTATCTCACCTTTTAATCTTGCACGTATTTTTAGCGCCCCTATCGACAAACACTTTTGACCTGCATCTCAGAGCACCATTTGGGTGGCGTGAAGGGTAGATATATTTCTTTCACACATTTGAGCAAGAGTTGTTCTTTCCAGCTTTCCAGTCACCGCACTCGACTGCTTGGCCAGCCACCGAGAAGCCTTCATTCATGATTTCTGTTCCTCGAGTACCGGCTTCCATTGTTCAGATGACGTTTCAGAGAATAGTTAAAATATTTCCAGTACCTGCGGCAGCAGGAAGTGTAAACAAGTGGTACCGATGCAAGCCATCTGGTTTAGATACCGTTCGTAGTATTTTAATCTCTTGATGTTGTGACATGTTTTGCCATGAGCTTGCTGTCCGTTGCCCTACAAGGTATTTACTAAAGTAATCGATAATAGAGTCAGGGCAAACTTAGACTTTAATCAACCAAAGGATCAGGCAGGCTTTCGTAAAAAATATTCCACAATAGATCATATTCACACTATCAATCAGGTGATAGAGAAATGCGCAGAATATAACCAGCCCCTATATATTTATTATTTATTTACCCTCAGGGCCGTTAGGCGTTACAGAGGGCAGTGGGAATAACATACAAGTACAACAACAAAAGCAGCAGCTAAAAAAATGTGAATATAGTTACAGCACACACTGGTTTAAGATCAATAGCAGCACTAGCAAAAGGCAGCATTACACAAAACAAACCACAAAAGAAAACAGCAGCTAATGAAATAAAACATAGATATAGCCAGAGACTTATATAAATTTAGTAACAGCGTTACGAAAGGCAACAGTATCAGTAATTTCAGCAATATCGTGGGGAAGGTGATTCCAGCTGACACAAGTTCTGGGTATGAATGAATCGTGAAAACATTTCGTGCGACAAGGAGGGATCCAAACTTTGTGGCGAAGATCAATGCGTGCTGAAATATACGATGGTCTTTTATACAACCTCTCTTTAAGATAAGGATTATGATAAATTCTGTGAAAAGTACATAATGAAGCTATTGACCTGCGATGGGAAAGAAGCGGTAGGAAAAGGTTAGCTTTCATGGCAGTTTCATTGAGTGGAAGTTTCATTGATAGCCTTCATTGATTACGAGAAAGCATTCGACTCAGTGCAAACCTCAGCAGTCATACAGGCATTGCTGAATCAGGGTGTAGATGAGCCTTGTGTGAAAATACTGAAAGATATATATATATATAGCAACTGTACAGCTACCATAGTCCTCCATAAAGTCAGCCACAAAATTCCAATAAGGAAGGGCGTCAGGCAAGGAGATACGATATCGCCAATGCCATTCACCACCTGTTTACAGGAGGCTTTCCGAGGCCTGAATTGGGAACAGTTGGAGTTAATGGGGAATACCTAAATAATCTGCAATTCGCTGATGACATTGCCTTGCTGTGTCACTCAGGAGATGAACCGCAAATCATGATCAACGAGTTAGACAGACAGAGCAGGATGGTGGGTATAAAAATTAATATGCAGAAAACCAAAAAAATGCTCAACAGTCTAGCAAGGGAAGAGCAGTCCACATTTGGCTGCGAGGTGCTGGAAGTGGTAAAGGAATGCGTCTACTTAGGGCAGGTAGTGGTAACTGATCCCTATCATGAGAGGGAAATAACTAGAAGAATAAGAATGCGGTGGAGCGCATATTGCAGGCTCTCTCAGATCATGAATAGCAGGTTACCAACATCCCCCCAAGAGAAAAGTGTACAACAGCTGTATCTTACCGGTACTCACCTACGGGGCAGAAACGTGGAGGCTAACGAAAAGAGTTCTGCTTAAGTTAAGGACAACACAGCGAGCCATGGAAAGGAAAATGATAGGTGTAACGTTAAGAGACTGGAGGCGGGCAGAGTGGGTGAGGGAACAAATGCGTGTTACTGATATCCTAGTCGGAATCGAGGAAGAAATGGGCTTGGGCAGGGCACGTAATGCGAAGGCAGGATAACCGCTGGTCCTTAAGGGCAACAGAGTTGATTCCAAGAGAAGGCAAGCGTAGCAGGTGGCGGCAGAAGGTTAGGTGGGCGGATGAGATTAGGAAGTTTGCAGGCATAGGGTGGGCGCAGCTGGCAAAGGACAGGGTTAATTGGAGAGACATGGGAGAGGCCTTTGCCCTGCAGTGGGTGTAGTCAGGTTGATGATGATGATGAGTTCATTCTACTCGTATTTAGTTTAGCACTTGAAGAATGTTTAGCTGGAGCACTTTAGTCGCGACACTGTAGATTGGCGATGAGTAAATAACACGAATTCAGCTTGAAATAAAATATAATACTGATGACTTCTTAATTCAGCTTTTTTTTTGTGTGCCTGGCGGCCTACTGAAGACACTCATGACTTCCCGTTTCCGCTTTGATGTTCACATGACTAATGTTGCAAGAATCCTCTACCACTTGACACCAATTCTTTTTGTTATGTTTTCTTTGTTTTCATTGAATGGAATTAAATCTGAGGTTGGTGTCCGACAACGGCGCTGGCCTCCTTTGCGTATAAGGAAATGAACCCCACTGGTACTGCCGAAGTAGTACCTGGGTGTGATTGTTTGTTTATTTGATGTTTTATGCATATGTATTTTCAATGTTTATCTTTTTTGTGTTTCCTTCCTACGTTTTTCATCCGCAGAACCCAAAAGCTCCACTTCTATTATGGTTGCAAGGGGGTCCCGGAAATTCTTCACTCTTTGGACAGTTCCTTGAAAACGGGCCGCTAGGCATCGATGCCTCTGAGAAACTGTACCGCAGGCCACACACTTTGCTCCAAAACTTCAGCATCATCTATCTCGACCAACCGGTCGGATCGGGATACAGCTTCGATGAGAAACAGCAGTACCCTTCCACTTTAGACGAGGCTACAGAACATATTCTCAGGTTCCTTCGGAGGTTCGTGAGAATATTTAATGAGTACGATGGATCGCCTTTCTACGTCGCCGGAGAGTCGTACGGAGGTAATGAGCTTGTGTTGTGATACGTCATCCACAGTGTTCACTTTCGTAAATTTTGTGGCATAATATAAGTAAAGGAGCAAATTCCGAATGGGTTAGTCTAAACAACCTTAATCGAATCATAAGCATCCAAGATACTAAGACAAGTAAAGCAAGATTTAAAATTTGTACACAGACTGTTAGACTAAGTAGTTTGATGAAGTTAACTGCACGAAGGATCTCGAAGGAAGTCTGGATAGTTTTCACTCTGCTGTAAACAAGTGCGGTCTTCAAACATGCTTACATAAATGTAGAGTAGTTGCATGCAGTTTACCTAGTGTTAGAAAGAGACCCGTGCAGACATTTTACCGTGTATATATAGCAAAATTTCAAACCTAATTGCAGCTTCAGTACGTACCTCTAACCGGAAGAATGTAATATGCAACCACTCAGCCAGCGCATACTGAAAATTCAAAGCGCGGACTCCCTCAAACCCACCTTCTCAATGTTGGCAAATTCAGTTAAATATGCAAACGCGCGCAATCAGTTGCCTCTATATCAGAACATGCTCCTCCGGTGAAGCTCACGGGTGCATGCTCACGATTGCATCTCAGCAAGTTACCGCTGAAGTGAGCAGGCATGAGCGAAGTGCTGGCAACATGCACGTTCCCGTCGTTATAAAAGTCATTATCGGC
Source organism: Amblyomma americanum (assembly GCA_030143305.2). NCBI lineage: Eukaryota > Metazoa > Arthropoda > Arachnida > Ixodida > Ixodidae > Amblyomma > Amblyomma americanum. Next base: position 316,176 of record JARKHS020027434.1, on the reverse strand, counting down.
TTTTAATTCAAGCCTCGCGCATTCTTCCCGCATATTGTGTATCTTGCCTTGTTTTCTTTTTCTTTCAGCAAGGTCAGCTCTAGGTGTGGCCTACCAAATGTTGACCGCAAAAGAGAGAAAAACAACACTCGAGTTAAAGGGAGTCATGCTTGGAGTTGGATTCCTTTTCCCGCTCCTCGACTTAATCAACTCTGCAGACTACCTCTACGCCTCAGGAGTGCTAAACGACTACGGTCGAACGACATTAGCTGGCTGGTTTGACATGATTCAATCACGCGTGGGAAAAAAAGAATACCGCAACGCTACTGACCTCCTTACAAGAACCGTGCTCAATGTGCCACCCGTTGGGGTGAAAACCATATTTGAGGTACTCACTGGATTCAAACACCACGCAAGCATTGCAATGACTCAAGAACCAAAAGAAATTGCAGCGTATTGGAAATACGCAAACAGTGTTGATTTCAAGAGGATTGTTCACGTTAATTCTTCCAGGGTACTCGACGGTACGAGGCGCGAAGTCTTTATGAAATTGGGAGAAGGAGATTTTTTTGCAGATGTACAGAAAAAACTGCAGCACGTTCTTGACAGCACCCATGTGCTATTCTACGTGGCTGAATTCGACGCCGTTTTTCCATTGGTTAACATCGAACGCTGCTTCAAGAAGTTGCGATGGCACGGTTCTGAGTCAATCAAGAAAGCCACGAGAGCACTCTGGCACAAAAATGACAATTCATCTCTTGAGCTTTTTGGATACGAGATAAAGGTGGAAAAGCTTATGTACAGCACAGTGCTTCTAGGGGGTCATTACATCTCGATGGACAGGTCAGAAGCCGTAAGCGAAATGTACAGTCGCTTCTTGAAATTTCAAAGTAAGAAAAAGGCAAACCAATAAAGATACCTCAACTAGAAACTAGCGCGCAAATACCAAATCTACGCACACAATGAACCTATAATAGGGTAGAACGTTGGGCCAGTTGATGTAGCGACATAATTAAAAACTTTGCGCAGATTAACACAGGACGGGAGGGAGAAACACGCACACACACACGCGAGCGCAAACTTGCAACTGTATTTTCAGAAAAGATACACCGCCTTAAGAAGCAGAGAGGGCGCAAGGGTACAAAATTCAGAACATCACGTGTGGGAAGAAAAGAGCACGCTCATAGATACAGTAAAAATTGCATCAAGAATAGGCACATGCAGAATCTTATCATAACTAATCGGATTTGAACAACAAAAGCAGGCTATCCATTGCGGAGAAAGGCGAGTTCTTTTTTGAGAAGGGCCACCGAAGCCTTACTCACGCAGCCTTCCGTGGTGCTAACTTTAAGGGCCTCTACAATTTCCCGGGCCATCCTATCGGAAGCTCGCCCGATAACAACAGTGGAACGGAGGAAAGGACAGCACTGCTGTTTCTTCTTTTATTCCTGTCAGTATAGTGTTCGCATTTGAGGCAATGCAAAGACAGGTTCGAGCCGCCACTTGCGCCCAGAGAATTGGCATGCTCTCTGAGCCTGTCATTGAGACAGCGCCCTGTCTGGCCTATGTACACAGACCCACAGCTGAGCGGAATCTTATACACCACACCAACAGTACAAGGTACAAATTGAGTCTGGTGTTTGATTACACATTTGTTATTTGCCCTTTTGCTTTGGCACCTGCTGGTCATGGCGCACAGGCGGGACAGTTTCAAGGGGGCTGTAAAAACGACATCAACTCCGAACTTATTAGCCACCCTCTTGACATTGTGCGATAGCTTGTGCACATAAGGAATGACTTGAAAAGGTCTTTTTTCTCTTGCCAGCGTGGAGTGAGGAACATCGACGGCCCTCTCAAGCCTACTAAATTGTTTGAGCATCGACTCGGCCACAGAACCTATTACCGGTCTCGGGAATCCGGCTTGCTCCAAACGTTCAACCTGGTGGTCAAAACTGGATTCGACCTTATGCGTGCATGACTTTGAAAGGGCTGATCTAAGACAAGAAGACGCAATGCCACGTTTTACGAGCTTAGAATGAGATGAGTCATATGGCAACAATGCTTTCTTCGAACGCGGCAAATAAGCCCAACAAAGGTGTTTGTCAATACTGAAAAATAATTTTAGATCTAAAAATTGCAGACAGTTGGCCTGTGGTAGTTCAAGGGTAAAATTCAGTCTTGGAGCAAGCAAAAACTTCCCCAAGACTGAGTAAGCAACCGTAGAAACGTCATTGTTCAAATCTAGTTGTAGAAGGACTAGAAAATCGTCAACATACCTAAAAATACCAACAATGCCTTGGTTGTCAAGATCAGCCTTCAAGTCTCGGTCAAATTTAGCTAAAAATATCTCGCATAAAACTGGCGCGACACAAGAGCCAATACATATCCCGCGTTTTTGAACATAGTACCCATTCTCAAACCTGACTACCATCGAATTCAAGTACACGCTCAATAACTCTAAAAAGCCAGCCAATGAAACACCACATAAGTTTTGAAAAGCCACTGCGCCAGTTTCTTCTATGCACTCACGGACGGCCAAGAAAAGTTCCTCGTGCGGCACCGAATAAAGCAATTCCTCAATGTCCACCGAAAACCCAGAGTTATATCTTCCAGCGTCCTCTCGAAGTTGATTTACCAGGGTATCGGAACTGTCAAGCTTAAAAGGATCATCAATCACAAGCGTGCTCAGGTGACTCTGAAGATATTTGCTAACCAGTGCCTGCCAGCAGTCTCTCTCCGTGATAATGGCCCTGAAAGGGTTCTGGGGTTTGTGTGTTTTCACTGTGAAAAACACATTCAACGTATCTGACTTGCATTCCTTCACGGCTTTCATCAGCTTCTCCATGTTCAGATCACGCAGCAACGCCACAGCCCCGGCCTTTAACTTCTGCGGTTTCTGCTTACACACTCTGAAGTTCTTCAGCACCGCCGTCATGGCCTTTTCACCGAACATCTGACAAGGCATAACGGCGAAGCCTCCCTCTTTATCAGCTTGCAACAAGGCCAAGTCTGACCCACTGAAGAAATCAGCAACGTTACGCAGAATTGCCTTCCCGGTTTGCTTTGCGGAATAGCTGCTGCACACAGCATGAACACCTTCAGCTAGGCAACACGGCCGTTCTTCTTCATCTGGAGCCTTCTCGGCTATTCTGCGCGCCGAAGCAAGGACGTCGTGTTTCTCAAGTCGAGTCTCAACCGCAAACTTCGGCCCGCGCTCCAAGACCTTGGCTATTTTGGGTGGAACAGAGGCACCTCCGAGAAGCACGAGAGGAACCGTACCTTTCTTGTTCTTTGCAGTCTTGGGAAGGCTTTTAATAAGGCGGCACCACAAAAACTATGTGCCAGCCTGCACATATCTTCGATAGCCCTGCAAGAGCTTCATTCCAGAAGAACCAAACCCTCCAAAGTTGCCGCAGCTCAGTCGAAGCCAGTCGTTGAGCAGAAGAACTTGGCGCCAGCATTCTGATTTGAGGATCTTAGCAATTCTTTTCCAGTGTCCGATGAACGGTCCAATCTCACCAAAGAGTAAGAATAAGACTCCTTACGTACTGTGAAGGCGAAAGCATTAATCCGCCTTTTTCACGACGCGACTGCGCATGCGCCCATCCCCTGGCGGCGGTGTCGCGAAACATATTGGAAGGGTCGCTCGCTCCACTCGAGACCGGTCGTGGAAGTGTAAACAAACCGGCTTCCTACGCGGGGTGCGTTGCTGCAGCCGTCGGGCGTTCAGCGCGACGCATTTGGCGATACCTACGAAATGTGTTGCATACGGCAGCAATGCCCAATATGTAAAGGGAAGTAAACTCGGATTTTTTCGCTTTCCGAGCGCTTCCCGGGACAGCCTTCGACGCGAAGCGTGGATAAAAGCATTTCGCCGGCTCGACGATCGTGCCGCCCTTGGGCACCGTCAAGCACGTCAAGACTGTGCGGGAATCACTTTGTGACAGGTGCGGACGAGGTACTGTGTTTAAATGCGTGTGCAGTCTATCACGAAGTGTTTTATTCATGGGCAGGAAGGCCTCGAATGTCACCGCGGCACCCAGACTTCGTTCCGACGCTTTTTGCTTTCTCAAGCAAGAAGGCCAAATGGACAAGTGCTGTGAGCCGCTTTCAACGCGCGATGGAGCGGGCAACGAAAAAGAAGCTACGAGAGCATTCACGCATGGTGCTAAAATTTTGTCATAATCTCCTACGGAAATTTCCTTGTTTATGCCACTACACCCTGGCCAATCCCCCCGTGTGGGTATGTGCCATGTATTAAGAGGCAGAAGAAGAAGAATGTGCCATGTATTAAGAGGCAGAAGAAGAAGAAGGTGCGTTATGCGTGTGTTCGAACCATATCCATGATGAAGAGCTCTGCGTGGTATCGCCGGAATGGATTAATGTGCGCCTCTCGCGCTCGTCTTTATGGACGCGCATGCTTGTTTACCCTATGCAGCGGTGTGTTGTGGGAAAATACAGTGAAATTCTAACAGAGCTGCTTTGTTGCGAGTACGCTTGTGCTTTTATAGCTCGTGTAGCTATTCTGCAGCGCTTGAGCACAACGATTGCTTGTGGAAACTGTTGTCCCCCGTCGTTTTCTGTACTACGGCGTGCACGATGTAGTATCCACCTTTCATGAATGGCAGGCATATACAGCGGAAAACGCCAACCTCACTGATCGGGGATATTTCATTGAACATTATGTTCCGAATGTAGCCTTCATCTCTGAAGCGGCGGCCCTTGCTAGCTGGTGTTCGCATCGCATGCCGGATGATCGGAGATACTGAAGAATTTGCTTTTCAGTGGGCACTACAGCCTGCCTCGGACTTCGCTCCAAGCCATCAGTCAACCCTAGAAATCCTCCAGGTACCAGGTGCTGCCCAGGACACGCCATCGTTAACAGATTCCAACAAAACGTGCTCCGCAGCGGCACTCAGTCCGGCCAGGTTGGGCGCGCAGTACCCTACCAGTGAGCTTCCAGCGTTGTACGCGAGGTGGCAGCACAGGAAAATGAAAAAGGCGGATTATTGTGTCATCGTGAGCGTTCGACCTCGACGCAGGTTGCGTAACGAGAAATAAAACGAAGACACGCCTCCGAACACTGATTCCAGAAACGCTGAATCTACAAAGGTCCGAGTGAAACACTCGGACACTCGGTTTCAATAACTGTTACTACTTAGCCTCCAAGATGACTCAGAAAAGTATGCTATATGGAAAGAGAAGTTGTATGACACCTCCCGCAATGGTGTACGATAGACTGTTGCGTCAGAACTCTGATATAAAATAGAGTTTTGAGGAAAGGGAAGGGCACAGTAACTGATGATGATTATGGACTTTTATGGCGCAAGGGCAACTGTGGCCAAAGAGCGCCATGACACAAGGTATTTTGCATTTTCTCAAGGTGAGGTCAAAGACCCATTTCCCAAGCATTTCACCCTAAATAAGCCGAGCACTAGACCAGGGGAAAGCTTGGACCCATTGTATCACCGATGGGTACCCGGCGGCACAGGGGATCGAACCCCGCACCTCCCGCATACGAGGTGGCTGTTCAATCATTTGGCCACCGCTGCGGTCAAAGGCACCGTAACTGTCTCACATCTCGAGTTCGCGGTGGACAGCTCAACCACGCCTTAAGGGAAGAGGTAAAATCTGGCAACGCATACGATTTAAGGGGCATATGTAATCAGTTCGAACCCCTGTCGAAGCTAGCCTGGAACGTGACTAGCACATGTAAGCTATATGCAACGACGAATCGTAAGACACCACCCCGGAGGGCAGTACGACAAACGGTTGTGTCACAATTTTGATACGAATGTAATCAGGAGAGGAAGAAATAACTTTAATTCGCACCCGTCAAAAATGACGGGAGAGAAAGCTATAGCCTAACCCCCATTCATTCCCCTAACCGTCGGCCGGAATCCCTTGGGACTCGACGGCGGTCAGGGCGAGGCCGATGACTTTGCGTTGTTCTTCTGCTTCGTGATTGAGCAATAAGGTCTCCCAGTATTGTACATTTCTATTCGGCTCGTTATAGGAAGGGCAGGTCCAGACCATGTGGACTACATCTGCAATGCTACTTCCGTGCGTACATCTGGGATTACAGACATCTGGATGACTGGCGCCACATTGAGGTCAGCCGGTGGTGGTATATATAGACGAGCGAAATTTTGTATGATTGTCTGAAATGGCGGTACTCAGGTTGCTGAGTGCGCCCTACGGCCGCTTGATGATGTCATCCCATTTTTCTTTGCATCGGTGGGATTTTCTGCACCATCTGCGATTGCACACACTAACACATGCCGTCGGCTTTTCTCGTAATGGAGCTATTAAGGCTTTCGCCTTTAAATATAACTGGATATTCATCAGGTCAAAACAAAGGCCGAGTGCTTTGTTTCTCAACAAAACTGGTAGATGTCGGCGCAGTCATACCCGGAAAACGCGTTCGGGAGACCTCAGTGCGATCAGCAGACCCGGCCAGATAGAAGATGGCCGTCAGCCGGGCCGCTTACGTCATGGATCAACATCACATGAACGTTTAGACCATGAGTGGGGTCGTGCGGAGACCCATGGGGCTTTCGGGCCTCGAATTCTCTCGCGAAATAAAGTTTCACCACTACCACCAGTACCTCACGCATATGTCGTTGCGACTGAAGGAAGGATGAAAAGGAAAGTGCACGGGCCTATCCGCTGGCTCGAGCTGAGACACAATCACTGTCACGTGCAGAACAAGCGTGATATCGTTGACATAAACGTTGGAAAGAACGACCCCAGATTATTTCCCTTTCAATGCGTGGGTGCCAAGCCCTTTATAAAAAACTGGAGAGAAAATGTGTGAGAGTGAGATCACAGATTTCAGGGAAATTGTACCATGGCGGCAGTGGATCTCGCCTTCCAGCAATGCCAGACAATGTGTTAGCACGCCGAGATTTTGGCACATCTCTTCAAAAAGCCAGATCAATGGCCTGGTACTTCGCGGTTTGTTGTTAAACAGTATTCTGGATGGGCACTTTGTGACTATTTGGTGACAGATGCGTTTAGGTAGTAAACGGATTTTTAGAATGTAGGAACACTTGATCATCGTTCATCTGTCTGTAAGTGATGGTTCGTTCGTTTCTACATACAGACTGTTTATGGGCGACGTCCTGTATGCGCCAGTGGAAAGACGCAAACCTAAATAATGTACCGAAGGTCTCGCTGAGCCGTAAACTATACATGCATAATCTAAGGCAGAGCGTATTACAGAGCGATAAATTTGCAGAAGACATGTCCTATCGGAACCCCAGTGTTTTCGGGAAAGTACTTTGAGTATGCTCAGGGATCGAGAGGCTTTCTTTTTCAACGCATTAATGTGAAGCAGTAAAGTGAGCTTTCTGTAAAATGGTATACCTAGAAATTTATGTTCACTTTTCACGGGCAAGTCTATTTCGTTCAGGTGTAGGGTGGGATCTATCTATAAGCCTCACTTAAGTGAGAAAAGAATGGCCACTGATTTCCGTGGAGAAAAACGGAAGCCATTTCTTTCTGTCCATGCTGCCAGTTTATTTAATGTTAGCTGTATTTGTCGCTGCATGTTGATGTGTTCGAGGATGTGCAAGCTATCTGGAGAGATCATCTACATAGACAGAATACATAACGTAGATGGTAATTATTTTCCTGATAGAATTGATTTTTACAATAAAAAATGTTGTGATCAAAATACATCCTTGAGGTACTCTATTTTCTTGAATAAAATTTTTTGAAAGGGTTGAGCCTAGGCGGGCATGGAATGTATGGTTAGACAAAAAGTCTTTAAGGCAGTTCAACATCCTGCCGCGGATGCCCAGTTCATCCAGGTCCTGAATAGTCCCAAATTTCCACGTTGTGTCATATGCCTTCTCTAAATCGAAGAAGACAGCTAGACAGCGTTGTCTGTGTATAAAAACTTCACGGACAGTACTTTCAAGACGAACCAGGTGGGCGGCGGTGGAGGAAGTCTCTTTAAAACTACATTGATGGACATCGAGAAGCTCTCTGTCTTCTAACACGAATGTTAGTCTGATATTCAATACACTTTCAAAGGATTTCGCTAGACAGCTAGTCAGAGCTATGGGCCTGCAGTTGCTAGTGAGTGTAGAGGGTTTTTCGGGATTTAATAATGGAACAATAATGGCCATCTTCCAGGCCTCCGGAAGTTTCCCCGATACCAAACCTTTGTTTTAAAAAATTTAGAAGTGCCTCCACAGCCAGTTCAGAGAGATGAGCTGACATTTGATAATGTATTTCGTCTGGACCAGGCGCAGTTCCCTTACCGGCGGACAGTACTTTGATAATTTTTTGAACTCTAAGTAAATTATTGTAGGATTAATTTACTTAGGTGAATTTACTTAGATTAGATGAATTGGATACTGGATAAAATATTCACCCATTTGTACCAGGGGCTGAGAGAAACAGTACTGTGAATGGGGAGTAGCTGCGATTTATCTTTTTTACCATCTCCCACATTTATTTTGATGTTTTTTAGCTGTTTATTGAGGACACGTAACGCTGTCATGAAGTTTTTTCTGCATTACGGCGAATATATCGAGCTTTTGCTATGAACTTCTTGAACTTTATGAAATTCTCCTGCGTTGGGTACCTACGAAAAATTCTCCAGGCTTTGTTTTGTTTCTTTTTTGCTTCTCGGAATTCTTGTGTATACCAACTTTTGTGATTCTGTCTTACTACTCCAGACGACCGAGGAATTGCTAGGCGTGGAGCGGTTAAAATACAGTTTGTGATAGCTTCATTCAGTTCGTCTATGCTGAGATCATCTGAAACTATTTTATCTAAGCAGGCCATTTCTCTAAGAAGTGCCCAGTCGGCTAAATGTAACTTTCAACGTCGTGGTTTCGCTCGAATTACTTGCGGTGGGATGTTAGGCTGAATAATACAGGGAGGTGACTGCTGCCGTGTGGGTTATCAATGACATCCCATTTAAAGTAGCAAAAGAGAGAGGGTGAACTAAAAGACAAATCTATGGAACTCATTTTTCCACTGCTCGGAGAACAGCATGTATCTTTGCCGGTGTTTAGGAGGCAAACATTATTACTTAGAATAAAATATTCTAAAATATGACCTCTTGCATCAGTGAGTATACTTCCCCAAAAAACGGAGTGGGCATAAAGTCACCAACCAGCAGATATGGCTCTGGCAGCTGTTTTAAAAGGGATTCTAAATCATGAAGTGTTACTGTTAGGTGTGGCTCAAGATATATGGTACATATTGGGATTGTTTTAAAATGAAGCATGGTGACTGCGACGGCTTCGTATTTGGTTTCAAGTTTGATCTCGCGGGTTGCTACACCAGTCTGGACGACAATAGCAACTCCTCCAGACAGTTTGCTTGCTTGCTCTCGGTCCCACCGAAAGACATTATACTTGTTTAAAACATTTTTTTTTTGTTTTGGACGTATGTTGATCTTCGGTAAGCATAAAGACACCGGGGACAGTGTGTTTAAAAGCTCTTCTATGTCACCGTAGTTATTAATTAGTCCTCGGCAGTTCCACTGTATAAGGAACGCCATGTTTGACGAGTGTAGTTAAAAATCTTAGGATACCGATTTTTGGGGTGCCAGTACCGGGGTCTTTTCTTTTTCGCTCAAGGAAGCTGTGCCTCTGCTGCAGCAGAGGCCAGTTCTGAGTTATGTTCATCGCCTCACTAGAGGCTCTGGAAGTCCGCGGTCATTCCGCGGGTGTGCGGTTTGTGGGCCTCTTCCGCCTGGGGGAAGCCTTGCGGGCGGCCGACTGAGGGGCCGGCGGGCCCTTTTTCAGAGGTGGCAGGGCAGACTTCGCTCCGTCTGCAGGGGGCAAGGGTGGCCCTGCCTCAGGCTTTGCCTGGGCAGTGGCCGAAAAGCCTGAGGGGAGTACGCGGGATGATCCCCTTAGCAGTTCGCGCACAGTTGTGCAGCGTTGCAGTCTACAGATTCATGATCATTTGACGAACATTTGGCACATGTTTGCCATAGCCGTGGCTGTATCTTTGACATTTGAAGTATCTTCTGGGATTTGGAATGTACGGTCTTATATTTATTTTAAGATATCATACTTCTATGATTTCGGGAAATTGGCTGGACGCAAATGTCAGGAGTAAGTGTTTTATGGGAAGTTCCTTGTCTTTTTCGGATTTGGATGATGCGGTGTACATCAGTAACGTTCTGGTCTTTCAGAACCTCGAGCATTCCTTGTTATGAAAGGTTGAGAAAGTCGTGTTCGGATATTACGCATTTGACTGTGTTCAGTGATGGGTGGGTAGTTACGGATACACCGATGTCTCCAAAAGACACACAGGTTGGGAGTTTTCAGTATTGTACCTTGTAGCCAAGACCCAGGACGTCAGTAAAAGATTTGGAAACAATAAACGGAGACATTTTTCTGGCTGGCTGCTCTGCATCTTCACTATGTATGACATGATAGCTAGGGATATGTTCTTTTGTTTTTGGGAATCATTGAGTTTTTTTAGAGCGCGATCATTTTATGAGCGACGTAGAGCCATAAAGTGTGTTATATGTTCGGTCACGATGCCAGCCGCCCATCACAGAGCCCAACGAGGGGACGGGACAGGAATTTGCAAGCAAGCCCTGCCCACGCCAGCTGTACACCTCAACTGTAACAAAATATGGCGCAATTCAAGGTAGCTGGTCACACAAGGTTAACCCTCGCCGCCAGGAAAAACGGGAAACCTAAGAAGTGAATTGAAGAGAGGACAGTTGTGAGAAAGAGGGTAGGAGAGTGAAAGATGGAAAGAAGAATAGGAAAAGCCGACTGCCGATTTCCCCCGGTCGGGTCAGGCTGGAGGTGCCGCTGCAGGAAGCTGGGGCCAAAGTGGTGTGTTGCCTCCGCCGAGGGGCCTTAAAGGTCCAAACGCTCGGCATCGGCTCAACCACCAGGAGCCCCTTTTCCCCGGACACGGCGGTGCCACGCATGGCTAAGCGCGGGTGCTCCGGTCCGTCGTGATGCACTGTTCAGCATCATCCCCCTGCGGGGATGTCATGTGCCTGCGGATGCTCGGGAACCCATGGTGTCGCCACTCACCAATGTCTGCACGCTGCAGACGCCCCCCTGCAAGGTTCATCGGCTTTCGCACTACCTAAAGAAAGTGGCCAGCAGGTATAAGGTCAATGTGGTTCTTTCTGCTCCTTGCAAGCTGTCGAGCGTTTTGCACCTTGAACAAAGTAAGAATGGTAAGGCAGTGCAAAAAGAATCGCCAAATCCGCGCCACTGAATGCACGGCTGACGTTGTGTACGCTGTGCCTCTAAGCTGCGGTCAGGAATATATCGGCCAGACAGGTCAAAGCTTTAATGAAGGAGTGAGGCAGCACAAGATTACTATAAAAAATGGTTATGGCAGCCACATGGCCATTCACTGCAAAAGCTGCAAGTGCCATCCAGGTTTTGAAAACACTAAATTCATTGCAAGGTCTAAAGACAGAGTGTGGAATAATCGAAGCTTATTGCATCAAGCAGAGGGGCCATATCTGCATAAGTAAGACATCTGTATCGCTGTCAAAAGAAGATATTAGTTTTCTGAGTGGGTCATTATCATCGTTATAATCAATGCTTGGCCCTTTCGGAATGTGTGCCTTTGTTAAATCGCTCCTTGTATATGCTTTGCTTTTATCTTTGTCTGCTCGTGTGGTTATTAAGTGGGTTTTTCCATGAATAAACTTAGTTGGAAGTTGGCGCCAGTCCTGTCTTGTGTGTGTTGTCTGCGTCTTTTAGCGTCAATACGCTTTTTGCGTAAATCATGCCATGCTACAACCAACTAGCTCAAATCAAAGTCTTGCTTGGTCATCACCGCCATTCTGGCTCTGAAGCTTCGGCGTCCTCCGCCTGACGTGGTCATCGGCCGTGTGCATCTGGTCCGTCCCGCCCGACTGTGCCCCAGCCCTCTGGACCTGCATCGACATCGCCGCCCACCCCAGACCCAACCCCCGCACCGACCACAAGACACGACGAAATGATGACGCTGCCGCGACCCGAACCCATGACCCAACTGACCCGAGATGCTGCACACATGAGGACACCACCCCCCTGCCCATGCCGTTCGGTGCGTCCAAGGGCCTCGTCCGTCGGCACCTGTCAACCTGCGGCCCAGGGGCTTTGCGGACCAGGAATCATTCGCCCATCTCTTTCATCGTGGCGGCCAGCACCTCGTCACTTTCTTGTTACTGTTGAACCGTTCCCTGAAGCCCATCAGCATTTCGTGCGTCTCTTCGTCAACGATCGGGACGATCGCTCATGGCCCCGGATAGTGTGACGAAGACGGCGAAGCTGGCAGTGGCGCGGGACGGAACACTCGCTCTAGGCCAGCGGCCATTAAATCATATCTCTGTCATCGTTCATCGCACCTCATTTTTTGGCTGGCCGCCAAGTAACAGTGTTATTTATTTGATTTTTGGTAATGACGAGAATAGCAACAAAAACCATAATCTCACTTTATGTCCACCTAGTCGCTTAAAACATAGACGCAAAAACGACTTTCACGTGCTAAACCTAAGTTTAAACACTTTCGACATCAGTAGCCCCTTGTGTCATTTAAACTCCTGATTTGCGGATAAGAAAAATTTTTGAACTACGTTGGAGAACAGAATATCAAGCGTGGAAGCCATAGAAAGAAATTTAGGCTCCTAAAAGATGTTTATCGGTATCTAATAGAACGCGTGTTCCTATCTACAGAGCATCGTCAAAGTATAGTTATGTCTCTCCTCTTCAGGAGCTCTCCAAAAACATACGATGACTAACATGCATTTACAGCATTTAAACAGACTCGAAGGACAGACTGACTTTGCCTGTGCCGATAGACTATATCGTTCTAATTATAGAGAGGCTAATCTCAGTGAAAACAGAGCGGTCATAAATTAGGCAACTTCAAAACAATTAAAAAACAGGCATCGTCACCACCGGCTGTTTTCGAAAGAAGGGTGCGGTGACATTTAAGACCGTTTTTTAACACGCGGATCTCCGCGGCTACGCCAAACCGCTATTCGCTCAAAAATGTCGTTCAAAGCTCGTGACGTCATAGGTTTGAATCAAGTGACAGGAAAATATACTGTCTTTAAGTCCGGGGGGGGGGGGGGGGAATCCGACTGTGTGGCCTGCTCATGCCCCCCCCCCCCCCCCCCTGCCACCGGATACGGGCCGGTGTAGTTTCGGCTACTAGGCTTTGTTCCGGTGCAACGCCAGCGGTGGGGATGGGCTTGCCGGGGCCCGTCCTCTGGGGATGCAAAACCCCATGGGAGTGGCAGCGACTCCCAAGCGACTGTGTGGGCCAGTCGCGCACGTGAGGTCCGATGCCTGTGCGGAGGCAGGCCTGGTTTCACAATCAGGTTGGACTCACGGAATTTGGCTCGAAAATCAAAAGGCCTCTGCACGCGGGGGCGTGCGTGGCTGCCGGCTGGCGCGTCGGTTTCTGGTCACGGAGAGGCCAGGTCCGCGCGGGGGTTTTCAGCAGAAGGGCTCCTCGGGAGCGCTGTCCTCGGGGAAGCAGCCAGGAATGGCTGACCGCGGGGCCGTGAGGCCAGAGCGCGGGACGCCGAGGTACAGGGGACCTTAGTACGACCGATGCGAAAACCGTCGATGTTGTGGAGTAGCGGTGGAGTACACCCGGGTTATCTCACCCTCGGCCAGGTTCTTGGCTTGTGGCCCGGTCAGCCCGGCCCTGAACACTCCCTCCTCAGAAGGTGTGGAGCAAGCTAGGGGAGGAAATAAGTGCAAGGTTGGTTGGAAGCACAGGTGGATCCCCGGGAGGCTAATTCCATTGGCTGGATCCACCACGCATACTTCTGGAGTCTGAAAAACCGCGAAAAGCACTTGACGGTTAGTAGCTGGGCAGCGATTCGCAAGTCCGAACCGGACCCCTAAAGTCGTGGAGGAGCCCGAAGCAGCTGCCCCGGGTTAGGATTTCCTGTCTCCGAGTCGGAGCTATTGCGTCGTTGGGTGGTCGGGCATCCCGTGAGTGGAGCCGCACCATTGGTCAACATCGACGCCCTCCCTGTCCTGGCCAGACAGGAGTCGAGCAATGATAAAATGAGGGTCAATGTCTCGCTGTCCCCAGTCCCATCCCATTACCCATAACCCTTCCCTCATTCCCATTCCCACAACCTATGTCCCACCCCCTCCGCTACGTCAAAGGGGAGATCAGGGAAGTCTCCCCAGGCCCGCTCCCCCGGCTGTGGGTCGCTTAGTAGCATTGCCCTCCCCCCTCATTTTTTTTATTTTCCCACCTACGGGTGGCAAAAGCACAACATTGCCTTCGGGCCTTTTCATTTATATTACGATTGGGTTAAGCCTGTTATACTGAAGTGGCACAGGCAGGGGCCTATTGGTTTACATTATTTTTTGGCTGCCCCACCCTATTTTTGTCTTTAAGTCGAATTTCTTTTCTTTTTGCAATAAATACGTCTTCTGGTACCGGACAAACATCACCAAAAAGAGCCATAAACTCGATTTCTAACCGGAGCAAAAATTAGATGAATTTGTCCAAAGTGTTTCTCCAAGCACTTAAAAGCAACTGAAACCATGCAACCACCGCACATAAGCACTCATTTGACAAAAAGCGGGCTCTAATTTTCCTCTCTGCTTCGAAAATTTTATAATCTTCTCCCCGAAGGACGTTTATCTCAGCCCATCGCCAAAAATTGGAGGGGCAGCAAGCGATACCTAAATCATGTCTCGGAGCCTAAATCACTATATTCAAAGTGTTTTCACAAAACCGAAGGCACGAAATAATCTGCGGATCTTAAGAGCGGGGAAGAAAAGCTATCGTCAGACCAAGGATGATTGCCGACTCTATTCAAATAACGCCAATGGGGCCTTAATTTATCTCTTTTATTAATGCGAAAGCATTGTTTGGCTATTTCGGCGAGGTCGTATCGGCTAAAAATTTTCGTAAGCCGTTTTGTCGTTCGCAGAACAGTCAGGATTAAACGAATCACTGTAATCGATAGAGGATGATGCGAGGGTGATGCGCGACAAAATTTAGTGTCCATAGGATGATTAGTTAATTAATTGAAACCGAAACAGTAAAAAAAAATTCGTCAATATAGCGTGGACGTCGATATAGTGAGTAGACGGGAAAACAATCGTATGCGGCAAAATAGTGGGAAAATAGGCAAAGGAATGGAAAAAAGTTTTAAGCGGATTGAAATGTGTTTGATTAGTTTCACGGACATGCAGTAATTGATTAATTAAAAGCAAAAGTCGTTGGACGGCGAAATAGGATGGACGGGGGATATAGTAGGTGGACGGGAAAGCAGCAGTGGGAGCCAAATTTTAAAAACTAACATGTGCGATTGAGATGAAAGGGGGATTTAATTACAATAACTGTGCGAACCTTCTTCTAAAATACACCTGAGAGTAAAAGGAGGCGCAAAAAAAGGCGACAAGTTATCCTCAAAACACATGCTTTCGCATCCTGTCACTTAAGCAGACTTAAGTGCCCTGAATTTTTTTTTTCACTGACATGCGTTATTTCATTCATATGTGCTAACTAGGTCATTGTTTGCTGTATTGCTGTTACCCGCTATGTAATGGCTGTGTGCGTAAAGAAAAAAGACGTCACTGCAACCAACTATTGTCACGCAGAACAAATCGGCCGACACCCCTGTGGACCGGCCCTTGCCTTCTTGTGCGCGAGCTGACTAGACGCCATCTGCGGGATCATACCTGTCTAGGACTCCCTTGGGTCCCTCGCGGACCCAATCAATCAAAGACAAAGCGGGGGCTCTAAAAACAGCAGACCGTCCGGCGCGGTCCACGTTTCCAACAGCTGGTCCTGTCGTCTGGCCGTCTTTTGCGAGCGTTGAAGGGAACAACAACTGGTCTCAAGTTCGATTCGGATAAGAACTCGCGCGTAGAAGCTACCCCGTGTGCCCTCAGAAGGAACCATGTTTCGTATTCTTGTGAGCGTAGTCATTGCGGTTGCTTTGATTATTCGGACTGACGGCAGGAGAAAGGGGTAAGTATCGTTAAGACTTGCCTGGCTGAATCATGTCAAGCGTCTGGCCTATCTTTAGGGCATATGTGACGTACTCGTTTAGGGTAAACCGGCAATGGCGGAAGCGAATGCTCTTTCTTCGGTTCGTTTTTCTTACGTGATGCTTTTATTTTGCTTTTTATAATGTATTTTTGTGCACTTGTTTGTTTGTTTGTTTTTATTTGCAACGTTCTGAGCAAGTTCCTCTGCTTTCGATAGTTAAGCCCGTATTTTATTAAGACCCTTCATCTCATTCATTATTTTTCTTCAGTATCAAGAATGAGATAACATTGTATGAATCATTATCCAAATATCTGGTAGCTCACCAATGGCCGCAATTGAAGGCTGATTTCTTAAGGTTGTTTTGCCTCTTTCAGACCTCTAATGCCACCGTAAAAGAAACTGTTGCACTAATCGATCTCTTTGCCAATTAGTCAGTCTGAGATACCAAAATATACAAATAATATTGCTGACTTGCTATCAGCTCTGATGTCACAACCTTAAGCTACCAACGGTTTAACAGTATTAGCAGTATTAGTAGCCGGGGTTCTTCGTGAAACGGCGATTCAAGACGTCTATAGTGCGCCAAATGCACCGGAAGAAAAATAAACGAATTGATCGGAAAGCCAATCACTACAGAATACAGCATCATCTACATCCTCTGTATCCTCCTCATTACAGCAGCAAATAACCAATTACTGATTACTAGGGGTGAGCAATTATTGATATTTTTGAATACGTGTCAAATACGAGTATCAAGAAAAAAATGCCTTCGAATAGGGAATAGCAGTTCAGTAAGAAAAAAAATCTGCAAAAATAGATAGGCAAATGTCCTTTTTTTTCAAGTAGCGTACTGTCCTTGCAACCGAAATTTAACCAAATTAGACTGACCTAGCTCCCTACACAAAAACAAAGTGAACAGAAATGTGTACTGCTATATTATACAGCATAACAATACGCAACTTATAGTGTCATCAGAAGAAATTAGTGACAAAATGAAAACCATACTTCACGCGTGACTGACTTAAAAAATAACATTGTGGGCAAGGTAGAAAAAGCCGCAATAATTTGTACATGAAGGGTGTAGAAGAAATGTCTGAATTATTCAAAGGTCGAGTTGTCAACCCCTCCTCCTGCCGAAAAAAGTACGGCAGAGAATGCGAAAAAGCGCAACGTTTCGGAGTGCTGTAAGAACCACGCGAGTCCAAGCGAAGGGTACCCACACAGGTGTCTGAACGGCGAGACGGCTTCTAAAATGAAAAAAAAACAGCCAGTCACACGCCAGTCGGCGTCTAAAAGCGGTGCGCAGCTGGGCTCGAACGACAAGACGAATCAGCAATCGAAAATCGCCTCTGTCGCGGGCTGGCGGCGAAGCAGAGAAACCAAGATAAAGCGGCCAATAGCCCTCCTATCGTCGTCATGCCTTTCGTTCCGGGCACCTTTCGTTCTGGGAACCCCATGTGAAATTCCGCAAGTGTGCTTTTCCACATATCGTAGCTGATCAAAACGAGATGGTGAGGCTCAATAGTCTTGAAGACGACAGTACGAGTGCCGCGAATGTGGACGTAAAGTATGTAACGCATCATGGAAGGACAGAGCAGAAATCGTGCGGCTACATGTTGCGATTGTTCGATGCGGGTGATCGGCCATCTTGATTTCAATAAAGCATGGCATGTGGGAAATTCTAGTAGCCGCGTTGGAATGTTGCCGATCAACGCAATAAACGAAGAAGAAGAAAGCCCTCACACTGTTTTCCTGACACTTCGAACTAGATCTTCCAACAGTTTATCATATTCGAAATTTCGAATATTCGCACACCCCTACTAATCACAGCGTCCCCTGCGCCCCTGCCTCGTTCTTTACCTCCTCTCTATGTCGACTTCTGTTAAGAGCGCATTAAAGTAGACCATCTGCGGCTAGTTATTTGCTCTTGTAGCGAACGTATGACTGCCGTATGCACATCGCATAAGAGGATTCATTTCGTGCTCCTCCAGCTGTTTCCCAAAAAACATGTCATTCAACAAGCGCGCCGCTGATAGTTCTCGTTTGTTCGGTGATCAGCGACTTCAAAGATTTAGTTATATTTATTAAGGCTGGCTGTGCTTGTCCTCCACTTAAACCATGATTAACGCACTTTGGTGCACGCGCTGTGCACTGTGCGAGGTAAATCACAAAATGCATGCTCAGTACAAAGGAGACGTTATCAAGCGAAATGAAATCATATTCATTAAAAAGCAATAAGAAATAAATGTCACTGGTGTTGGAATATCAAATAAAAAAACGCACTGTTTCGAGTTAGTACCGAAGTGGGGAGAAACCGAAGTGCGGGTATTTCGGAGTGATTAATCACATTGAAGGTCGCTTATGGAAAAGGTATTGGTTTTAGTTTTTTTATCACTGGGTCATTTATTAAAAAGGAGTGTCCGGTCCTTCTTGTGTTCCACTTTCTTTATTCCCCCTCTCCATGCACAAGGCAGCCAACCGGTCATAATGCCCGGTTATCCTCCAGCCATTCCTTTTTTCGCCTCTATTGTAGCGAACGCTTCGATCGACGCGAAAATACTGCAACCACAAAGAACACAGCGAAGAAAGATCTCACCATAACAATTAATATATGCGCACATCCTCCCTCGGGACGCTAGTATTTTTCTGCTTTTTGTTGTCAAAACGGTTGCTATTTGTTTTCTATGGGCAGTCTTAAGTAATCTATGTGAGCGCGAGGCAAGCTTTGAACCAAAAATTTTGGCTATACATCGGGAAATTAGACCATTCCCATCAATATATCCATAACAGTATCTTACAAAATTCCACCATACCCAGAAATTCTGGACAGGCGTATTTTTCACCGAGAAGTAGTATATGAACGCATTTTCATGTATTTTAAGATTTCACTATAACAATCAATATATCCGCACATCATCCTTCGGGAGGTTTGCATCTTTTTTTACTATTCACGTTTTTGCCGCCGTAAAAAGCTGTCTTCATTGGCTTTTTGTGGTAGTCTTAACTACTCGGTCCGAGGGAAGAAAATCCTTTAAAATATTTTCCTCCGCACCGGAAGAACGAACCAATACCTTCAATATTTTCATAAAAGTACTCTACAATATTCCAATACTCAAAACTGATGTCCATAAATCCTAGACTTGAAGGTGCCTCACATTTGAATGTTACGACCAAGAAAGCGGGACTTGGCCGGGCTTCGTAAAGAACACGGCTTTCATATCTTACACAAGCATTCCGAGACATCGCACCCCGCTGTAAACCCCTTTGTTCTTGCTGCGCTACAGGGACTACAAGTCGCTCTACCTGACGCCATACATCGAAAAGGGGAAGATCCAGGAGGCACGGAACCTCAGCCGGGTAAAGCTGTTCGAGCACTACATCAAGGCCAAAACATACTCCGGTTACATCACCACTGACAAATGGAAGCGGAGCTACCTTTTCTTTCTCCACATTAGAGCTCTGGTACGTTCCTGCAGAAGTGGACATCTTCCCTGTATTGAGAATAACCATGTTCTTCCTATCGCGAGCACTCCGCCACATCTTCGATTTCCGCAGCTCGTGATTTCGTTATCTCGTTCACTGCCGGCGTTCTACACCACACTGCCGTGATCGCCTCTGCCGTTTGAAAAGCAACTCCACTTTTCTAGAAACGCCTGTACAAGAGGGCTTGGGGTGCGTAGGGCAGCCGTCATTGTCGCCTCATCGCCCTAGAAATGGGCAAAAAGTGTGAAAATTTAAGAAACGCCTAGTGCGAAGCGCAGACACGTTGCAGGCCCGGATAACTTCGCGAGCTTCCGAGGTTGGGTTAACGTGAAAAATCCTCAATGCCTAATTCGGACCGCATGCTATGGTACCACATTGCTGCAGCGGCGCGTAGATATTCGTTCATTCTTTCTTGCAGCAAATCATGGATAGTCGATGATAGGTGAACTGTAGGAGCCGAGGTGGTTGTTAAATATGAGTGCACCCGTCATAATAAATGTATGGCGCCCGGCTTTGGACAGTACATTCAATATCTTTGTATGCAGGGCACGTTGCTTGAGTTTAAATGCTTCGACGTGTAACTCGCACGCTTATAATTAGTCGACATATATCTACTCTTGGCTGCGTCTACCAAGACAGCGATGAAATTAAGTTCATTCGCTAATATTCCATTCAATGAACTTTTGACTGCGGGTGAAAGCCAAGAAGCGCATCTACAATGCGTTGCACCGAAAGAATCAAACAGAAAGAATATACACACAAAAGCAACAGCATGTCCCCTGAATAATACGGGCACTTTAATCCAGGCCACACCCGATATTTGTGAAAAAAGTACTGAAGATTCGCCTTAAAAACGGTAAGCATTGCACCTGATATAATTTCATTTTTCAGAAAAACCCGAAAACAAGGCCGCTTCTCCTCTGGCTTCAAGGAGGCCCCGGACTGTCCTCGCTGTTCGGAGAGTTCCTCGAGATCGGTCCTCTGGGCATTGACGCCAGGGGCAAGCTCTTCGTGAGGAACACAACGCTGCAGCAGCGCGTGAACGTGATCTACCTCGACCAGCCGGTGGGAGCAGGATTCAGCTTCACCAGGGGACTTTTAGGGTACGCGAGCAATCTTGACGACGTCGCGAACGGAGTGCTCGTGTTCCTCCAGCAGTTCCTAAAAATGTTCCCCGAGTACAAGAACAGAGAGTTCTACGTGGGAGGCGAGTCCTATGGCGGTAAGTTAGCAACCTACGTACAGATTTTGCCAACAATATACGGCCTAGCTAAATTTGCTTCTCCCCAACTAAATTTTCAATTTTGAGATTAAGCGTATTTCTAGCACGACAAAAAATTTTACCGACCGTCGGAGTACATCCAAGTTCACACTATATTGTTACAGCGCATTGCTACATGAAGATAGCGGCTTAAGTACTGAAATGAACACCTATCGCACCAGCCCCCAACGTGGCGGTAACAAAGAAAACAAAAAAAACGGCAATTTCTGCGGATATCTTGTGCATCACCAGAATTGCTTGTTTTTCTGTATCTTCAATTCAAGCAACGCTTTAGCGTCGGCGAGCTCAAAATTTCTCTTATTTGTTTGATAAGAAAGGAAATACAAAATTGTATATCTTTTTTTTTCTAATTACCTTTTCACAACGATTGCAATATCCCTAGGCTCTGATCACAGATAATGTTGCCCCTGTTGGTTCTTCTGCCTTAAGTCCAGTTATTGCATTGAAAAAGGCTGCTTAGAATTCACGCAGCAAAGTAAAGCAAAAACCCTTCGAATGACGACTTCACATCGCTCGCGGTATAAACCTCTAAAAATGTTAAAAAAAGTCCCCAGAGACGCAGCTGCCATATATGAAGGAACTGTGCCTAGAAATAACAAGAAAACGCAGGCCTCAAAACTGCACTTTAACCAACTGTCAATAGTAGAGCTGTGTCTGAGGCGCTACAGTAGGCTAACGTGAATTTAGAGATGCTTTCCTTTCCCTTACTTCAATAGTAAGAGCGTTCACTTAATAGAATTCTCTGCCGCTTGGATCATGACCGCTGAAATAAACTGGGAGAAAGCCGTCTAAAGGCGTAGGCTTAACCTATCATTCTCCTTCAGTGACAGTCGTAGAGCACCGCAGCCAGTAACGCATATTGAGGTTGAAGCTGATGTTGAATTTCATTCGGACAGCAGAACAGCTGTTAGGAAAGTTTACGAAAAGTAATGACATATCTGACTAAGCAACAACTTTTTGTATATTCAGATGCCTAATTCTTTATGTAGAAACTATTTTCTGCAGAATATATTTATAGTCAAATCAAATATATTGCATCAGAACTTGTCATGGCTAGTTGCTGCATTGTTAACTGACTGAAAACACAGCGCGAGAGAGCGTGGACGAGATGGATCACAGCGCCCACATGTAACAACACCCTTCCTGTCTAGTGTGTTCTCTCTTGTCCACGCCGAGCAAAATTGTATATTTAGTCAAATATTTTATATTAGTCAAGTCTATATGCTTAGTCAAGAAATCATACGGATTCTTGTAGTTTTAAAGGAGAGTTAGTGTCCCGTGTACTTGGCTAAATACCAAAACTTATTTTCCGTTAAACAGAAGTATTATACGATGCCTGCCTCTTCACAGTCCTACGTGAGAAGTCGCCATAACGCGATGTTTCAGATTTCTAATCATTGGTTTAGGTTTGGTTTATTGGGGTTTAACGTTCCAAAGCGGCTCAGGCTATGAAGGGCGCCGTGGTGAGGGGCTCCGGAAATTTCGGCCATCACCTGGGGTTCTTTAACGTGCACTGACATCGCACAGCACATGGGCCTCTCGAATTTCGCCTCCATCGAAATTCGACCACCGCGGCCGGGTTCGAATCCGCGTCTTTTGGGTCAGCAGCCGAGCGCCATAACCACTGAGCCACCGCTGCCGCCTCAGTTCTGATCACTATCGAAGCTTCAGCCGAAGCACGTCCCATGCGCGTCGGTAGCATGTTCTTTATATTAGAAAGCAACAACTAACTGACTTTACTATCAAAAATAAACAGATTACAGCGCTTAACTGTACACGAGTGACCACTTTACCCACAGCCTCTCCTGCAGGGCGTCGAAATTTGATCAAGTCTTGAAGCCACACAGCTTAGACAGTATTTTGATGCATCACAACAAGACAGTTTGGACAATGATTTTCGGCCTGTCCTAAACGCTACTCACGCCGTCAAGTTACATATGCTGATAAAAAGATATTTCTCCTTTCATCTCTCTTCAAACAATAGTAGAGATTGCACGGCGGGAATCAACATAACACGGAATATCTGGATCTTTGGGCACACATGCCTTCTTCCATAATGAGCATTCTTAACAACCGGTCCTGTGTTATTTTCATCATCATCGTTCAGGTTAAGCAGTGCAGAGCAGATATCTCCACCCTAATCTCCAGTTAGCTCTATCCTGTGGTATCAGTAGCCTCCCTCTACCCGAAAATTTCCCAATCTTAGCTCACCGCAACAACCTCTGCCATTTCCATCTCCTGGTATCTTCGCGTGTTAACTCCTAACTTTCGCTTCTCTGTTCATCCTCGCAGCTAGGTACACAGTGGCCGTATCGCACGCCATCCTCAGCGGTCAGGAGCCACGACCAGCGCTGAGGCTGCGAGGGGTCATCATGGGCGCAGGTTTCCTCGGCCAACTCATGAAGGTGGCAGACTCGTCCGAGTTCCTCTACGAGATGTCCATGATCACCAAAAGGGGACGCAAGAGCTTCGCGCAGAAGTTCGCCGAGATGAGACAGAAAGTGCGCAGCTTACTCGGAAAGCTGGCCGCGCTGCTTAAACTCAGGCGGACCATCTTCACCTCCGAGACCAACCCGACACTATTCCAGAAGCTCACCGGCTACAACAACCAAGCGAGCGCCCTCTACTCGGAGAAGCCCGAGAACATGGTCCGATACGAGCAATACGTGCAGACAGACGACTTCAAGCGCGCCCTGCATGTGGGTAAGAGCGTCCAGTTCATGAAAGCCGAGAGCAAAGTGGCCACCAAACTGAAGGACGACTACCTAACCGACATCAGCGACAAGATTCAGGACCTGCTGCAGTCGTACAAGATCCTCTTCTACACGGGCCAGATGGACACGTTGTTCCCGTCCCGGAACCTGCAGGATTACTTCCGGTCTCTCAACTGGACGGGTGCGGAGGAGTTCCGGGCCAAGGAGCCGACCCACTGGAAGGCCTATCCCACCTCACGGTACGTCTCCGGCATCGTGACCATGGTGGGCAACGTGACCGAAGTGGTGTTGCTCCGTGCGGGTCACTACGCTGCCGTGGACGAGGCGGACAACGCGAACAAAATGATCTTGAACTTTATCGAAGGCTCGGGGTCACGGTGGGAGGGTCAAGATGAAGAAACAGGCACTAAAAAGACGTAGCCGATCTAAGCAGTGTGCTCTGACGAAGCGCGAGAGAATCTTACTGATGCGTTGTAAAGAAATCTTGCACAAGCCCCTGTACAGTGCGCACATGTAATAAGCAAATGTCTGCATGCTGTCCGTTGCTAGACCGACCGCTTGCGACAATAAGAAACAGACTACTGGACACGAAATCCGTTGACAGCAATAAAACTTTCTTTTAGTGTTTCATTTCAGCCTATCGCTGCGTCACTTCCTCTATAGATCCCATGTTGCTGTTTCCGAAGTTTATCTTTGATAGCCCAACATGCAGAAGAAAGGTAAGGTCTTCTTTTGGACCCTAAGAAGGTGGCTACACGACGGTAGTCGCCAGCGCCATTTTCCTAATGTCGTGTACTGTTTAAAGCTACATGTCCCAGATTTCACCCTTTGTCTGGACAAGCACGCTAAGCATAATTTTCATGCGCGAAGTTTTTCTTTTATTGCTTCTTCAACTGCCGACATTCTGAGAGGGCTAGACGGCACGAAAGCGATGAGCCACACTCACCTGCGAATCTTTCCCGCCTTGTTTGTGCAGCTCTTCGGTCTGCGGTGCACTGACCTTCAGGCGCCTCCCGAAAAGCCATTGCAGCTCCCATCGTCTCGCGTTCCGACCAGCAGCCATGCTGGTATTCTCGCTCTGACACGCCTCCCTTGTGCATAATTGCTGCAATCCTCGGATGAACGCTGCCGCCACAAAACCAGCGCATCTGCTGACTGCGCATAACTTCGTGCGCAAGTGCGCCCGTTTGCCCTGGATGGACCACCCAGCTACACCCACGCGGCACCTGCCTCGTGATCAAGCTATCACCCTTTCCGCACACCTACATAAAGAACCCCCCCCCCCCCCCCCCTGCAATGTACCCTTCAGTGGGCTTGGCGGCACGGAAACGAGGGTCACACTCACATGCGAATCTTTCCAGTCTTGTTTGTGCAGGTGAGCAATTGCCATTCCATATACGCAAAACGCTCTAGTAACCGCTTTTTATTCGTTCTCCCAAGCCCACACTGCGCATTGCGATACTGTCTACGAATGTTCCTGTGTTATATTTGACTTGCTCGCCATCTCTACATCAGATCTGCTCAAAGCCATCCAAGCCGTCCAGTCCGGACAGTTAACTGTCCTAGAAGAGTTAAAATCTATCAAATCATCTCTGGCCGACCACGACAACTCAATCAGTGAAGTTAACAATCGCTTTTTTAAGATCGAAGCAGATTGCGCTTCCTTCTCTTCAATAAAATCAGAAGTAGAAAAAATCAAATCTACAACAGCCGAATGCAAGGCCGAGATTGCAACGTTGACTGCTCGACTGGACGACGCTGAAAAGCGAGCACGAAGAAATAACCTAGTATTTTATGGTGTGGCAGATTCAAATAGCGAATCATGGCCGGATACCGAAAAAATAATCATCCAGCCCTGCAGCCAGCACCTAGATGCATCTATCGAGCCTCGTGGCATCGAGCGCGCCCATAGTCTTGGCGCTTATTCTTCAGAAGAAAAAAACGACCTATTATAGTTAAATTTGCTCACTTTAAAGACAAACAGCATGTGCTATCATTAAGCACCAAATTTAAAGATACTGGCTACAGTGTCTCCGAAGATTCTTCCCCCAACACTCGTCTTGCGCGAAAACGCCTTTATGAATGCGGTAAACGCAATAAGCTCACCTTTAAAATGCGATATGACAGGCTGATATCCCGAAATAAGTCATATGTATTCGACCCTGCCACTAACAACGTAATTGAGGCCAAGCCGTAGCAATTACCTCGACACAATCGCACAGTAAAGCAGTCTCATCGCTTAAAGTTATCTTTCTTGTTCACAAACATCCCTAGTGTAATCCCAAAACGCGACTCATTATGTAACCTGGTTGAATCATGCTCCGCTAATATAGTTTTATTATCCGAAACTTGGCTTACCTCTGCAATTAATGACACGGAGATATGGCCCTCTCTTCCAAATTTTGATATATTTCGAACGGACCGTACTGACGTGAAGGGTGGAGGAGTTCTTATCGCTGCTGATCGCTTATTACAATGCTCTCGCGTGGACACTGCAACCCCGTTAAAAATGATAGGATTTTGGTGTGATGCATCCTATCCACGTGTTATATTTGGTATCTGTTATCGTCCCCCAAACTATAAGACTTCATTGAATTCTTCATTTCACGACGCCTTCAGCAGAATAACAGCCCTCTATTCCAACACTCCAATTTTACTGTTTGGCGACTTCAACTTCCCATCTATCATATGGTCATGATCTTGCTTCCACACTTTCGAAATCTAACCCTGCCAGCGAGTTTGTGCACATCTGTCTTACTTTCGGGCTGGGTCAGTTAGTGGACCGTCCCACTCGAGTGACTGACCATTCTGCTAATATCCTGGACCTTGTGCTGACGTCGCAACCTGATAGCTTCTCATCCATCACTTATCTAGAAGGTTTTAGCGATCAGTTGACCATTCATTCTACATTTTCTTGCCACTTACAAAATAGCAAAAGAATAAATAAAATGCTTACTCTTTCTGACAAATGTGATTATGCGGGCTTCAACCGTGACCTCGCTGCTTTTTTTGACAAGTTTGCATCTGGTTTTCCGCTCCGCTCTCTCGAAGCTAACTGGTTACCTTTAAAGTCCGAAATGCAACGCCTAATCAGCAATCAGCATACATATTCCGACTGTCACCATAACAGAACGCCCTAGTTCCCCATGCTATACCAAAACACTTAAAAGACTAGGCAACAAAAAGAAGCAATTATTTCGTGCAGCTAAAGCTATAGGCACGGCGCAGGCCTGGAATAAATATCACACTGCCGCTACTAACTATCACACCAAGGTAGCACCAACTAAGAATATATTCTTCTCTACCAACTTACCTGACATGCTGCATGATAATCCCAAGCGCTTCTGGAAAACAATAACCCCTCTACTTATACTGTAATTTCACTGACTGATACTTCTTGAGTTTTCCTATCCGAATCAGACGTTCCAAATATCCTAAACGACACATTTTGCTTCGTATTCACACAGGAACCTCTTGTTAATACCCCTGAAGCCCCATACTTTCTCGATCCGCCTATGGAAAACATTATCTTCGAACCATGCGGCATCGCTAAAATCATAGATACACTAAATAATTCTTCATCCGCAGGTGTTGACGTCATAAACGCCAAAGTTCTCAAAAACCCCAAAGACCTTTGTAGTATCATCTTATCATTAATTTTTCTGCATTCGCTTTCTTCGTGCTCATTACCACATGACTGACGGATCGGGAACGTAATTCAAGCCTTCAAGAAAGGTAACCGTTCTTCACCACTTAACTATAGGCCAATTTCATTAACCAGTGTTAGTTGTAAAATCATGGAGCACATAATATATTCGATTAGTGTCCAGTTCTTATCACCGAATAACTACTTTCACCCTAACCAACTCGGCTTCCGTAAAGTTCGCTCCTGTGACACCCAACTTGTTCTCTTTCTTCATGATATACATGCATGCCTCGATCGTAACGTAACCACAGATTCCATAATCCTAGATCTTGAAAAAGCATTTGATAAAGTCCCCCATAGGCGTTTGACACATAATCCCTCACGCCAGTGCTGCATCCCTCGGCTCCGGATTGGATTCGAGCTTTCCTAACTGACCGCTGTCAATTCGTCCACGCTAATTGACACTCGTCATCCCTCTCTCCTGTCTTGCCTGGCGTTCCCCAGGGTACCGTTTTAGGACCACTTCTATTTCTTATCTACATAAACGATTTACCCTCTAACATCAAGTCTAGTGTACGACTATTTGCTAATGATTGTGTTATTTACCGCCCAATTAATAACCAGACTGGCATCACCATCCTTCAAGAAGATATTGTTCGCATAGAAGAATGGTGCCGCACTTGGCTCATGTCACTATATAAATAGTATTAAAACGTCCCTTCTTTCTTTCCATCGCCGGCGCAACCACCAGGATAATACTTACACAATTAGCACTATTGCTATATTATGATTTTTGATTTATGGGGGTTTAACGTCCTAAAGCGACTCAGGCTATGAGGGACGCCATAGTGAAGGGCTCCGGAAATTTCGACCACCTGGGGTTCTTTGACATGCACTGACATCGCACAGTACGTGGGCCTCTAGAATTTCGCCTCCATCGAAATTCGACTGCCGCGACACGGATCGAACCCGCGTCTTTTGGGTCAGCAGCCGAGCGCCATAACCACTGAGCCACCGCGGCGGCTTGCTACAATATGAGTTGACTCCTACAAATACCTTGGTATCAACTTAAGTAAAGATTTAACCTGGTTCTTACACATTCATAACGTTACTAATTCAGCAAATCAAGTTCTAGGGCACTTACGGCGTAACCTTTCATTAGCCCCCCTTCCATAAAACTATATGTCCAAAACTTGAGTTTGCATGTGCAGCGTATGATCATTCCTATGCTAACCTACGCTCGAATCTGTCCAGAACCGTGCTGCCGGAATCATTTAATCCGACTATACTCTTAGCACACTAGCGTTTCTGCACTAAAATCCCAGCTCCATCTTCCCACCGTAGCTGCCATCGCAAAATCGCCCGTCTTTCCTTGTATCATAGATTTTATCACACCTTTAACCACGAGCCCCCGTATCACACGCGCTCTTCGGGGATCTCGTAACTCCCACCTTAATGCCGTCTACCCCAAGCAATCTCACACTGTAACATATCAGCAGCCTTTCTTCCTTAGAACAGCCAACGACTGCAATGGCCTTCCATCTGAAGTGACGACCGTCATCAATACAGTTCTTTCCAAATCCGCCGTCGAGGATAATTTATATCCAGAATAATACCATTTTGTCAGCCCACCCCTAATGTAATACCCTTGTGGACCTTTGAGGAATAATAAATAAATAAAATAAATGAATAGAGCTTTCCTTTGTAGGCATACGGCTGCTGTTTTGTGGGTGGTATGAGTAATCACTTACTTAAAAGAATCGCATTCCCTTTATGAAATCCTATTAAGTTAATTAGAGGAGAAGGAACCACTTTATTTCGGTCGCATAATGGACTACATTAAACTAGCACTCATCGCTGAAACCTCAGCCATTAACCGTCGCACCAATACCGCACCAGAGGAAATGAATCCATGCTAAGGAATTGAGTTATCCAAAGGAAGAGTACAAATAGCGGAGTATTGACTCTTTCCTTGATGTCGACACAGCCCTTCCACCGTTAAACATCACAGATAATCCCTGCCAAATTTTCAGTTCCCATGGACGGCCAGTGTTATGATAAAAATAAATGTCCAGACTGCTTTAGTGACGGCAAATGACTAAGAGAAGGAATATTTCGAACGTTGTCGGCACTAACTTGCTTTACTGCGAGCCTTCGAACTAACACTGACTTCGTATGTGTAACAAGCACGTAAAGCAAAACATTCTATTACACTACCACAGGTTTACATTCGTCACATGTCCAGCAGCATCTTCTCAGTATTGAGTTCAGGGATGCTGCAGAGCAACACATAAGCGAAGCAGGGCGCCCTCCCAACAGAATATAGATAGCAGGCCGCAAACATGAACTCCTTGTCTCTTCCGTACCGTCGTCTTATTGACTCTGATAACAAGAACCGGAGCCTTCTTTTACTGTGAGACCACACACACACCGGTGAATAACACTGTAAGAAAAGCGCGCACAATTACTGTGTGCTGGCCACAGCGACTTTTCTTGCTGACAGAAGAAAGAGGTCAACTAACGTTTCCCGTGCAGCGCATGCTAAACAAATTGCATAAAAGCTGTTCAGATTTTCTTCAATGCTTTTGAAAGTCGCGTGGTGTGTATCCACGCAATAAGTATGGTAAAACCGATGATTACATCAAGCGAAAGAGGAATAAAAGCTATTACGGGGAAGGACGAGCAGATAAAAGCATTCGTTGAAAAACACATTAGCCGGTTAGCGAAGATCCGGGAACTTCTGATTAAAGAGAAGTAAGTCTCG
Organism: Amblyomma americanum; assembly: GCA_030143305.2. Taxonomy (NCBI): domain Eukaryota; kingdom Metazoa; phylum Arthropoda; class Arachnida; order Ixodida; family Ixodidae; genus Amblyomma; species Amblyomma americanum. Next base: position 286,333 of record JARKHS020027434.1, on the reverse strand, counting down.
GTCTCATAATAACATTTGTCTTTCAGACAGTTTTTCGCAGTTAATGTGTACCAACTATCTTAAACGCCCTTTTTAGTCAGCTGTCAGTATGTTCCCAAGCGAAACATGATTTAGGAGACTGCCTTCGCCTGCGCATAGACATAAAACTAATGGCATTAAATCCACGGCACACCAGAAGACAGACGCAATATAGGATCACTGTCGCGCAACACTCATGGTATCACGCGAGTGAGCAAGTTTCATAGCACGATATTTGTTCGCTCCCATCGGACTGCCCGCTAGCGCCTTTGAGGGACAAGCTTACTGATAAGACCACGCCAACGGGGCTCATATAGCCTTACGGCCAGAAGACCTTGAGGCAAAAAGTTGCGATTCTATGTATATCACTAAGTAAAAAAAAAACGATACCATCTGGCTCTCTTCTCGTGTTTTCTAGATAAAGTGGTTCGGCAAGTGGAGCCTCGTCTTTCACCACCTACCTCGCTAATATTTGAGTACAGAGACGCTGCGCATTCTCGTGTGTGTTGGAGGCTCAGTCAGAGAAGTTATGGACATCTTTTTCAAGGTAAATAAGGACGCTACTTTTTAACTCACTGGTAATGAAAAGCAATACATTTTCGAAGTTTATCAGCAAGCTAGAAAGATAAACTTGCGGTAAATCTTAGGAAACAACCTATACTGATGAAGACATGCAAATTATTCAGAAAATCTATACTGACAAAGACATGATCACCGCGAAGTACTTAGCACTATGTACAGGCAGCTTACTACACCTTCAAGGAGACTACTATAGAATAATAACACTAGGCTACTTATATGACATCCGCTGGATAACTTCTTAGTGGGTACGTAAACCGTGTACATCGAAGCATGCTGTAAGTTTCAAATATATATAACAATTTTGTTTCACAATGCAATATTGGTTGTTTCCTGAACATACCAACGGTTTCGTGTAAGGATGAAGTTCAGCGGATCATTTAGTGAGTTAGTGAGCTCTCTACCAGTGAAATCGGGTGGAAAGACAACCACGACAAGGTCAGGCAATGATGGTTTATGGTAGGTTTAGGGAGTTTAACGTCCCAAATCGACTCAGGCTATGAGAGACGCTGAAGTGAAGGTCTCCGGAAATTTCGACCACCTGGGGTTCTTTAACGTGCACTGATATTGCACAGTACACAGGCCTCTAGAATTTCGCCTCCATCGAAATTCGACCGCCGCGGCCGGGATCGAACCCGCGTCTTTCGGGCCAGAAGCCGAGCGCCATAGCCACTCAGCCACCGCGGCGGCAGGTCAGGCAATGAGTAGGGTAAAAAAAATCGTCATGAAATTCCCCTGCCGTAACATTCTCCTGTCCTCCAACAATTAGAGAAGATCGAAGTTCTGACCAAGCACCAAAAGAGATGTTTGGTCTAAGCCATCGTGCTTCATGGATAAAAAAGAGTAAAAGAAGCAGAGGAAAGATACTCTGTACATACTCTTACCATATTTCAGCAGCGACATAGCTAAAGGCTAAAGGCAGTCGTTGAGGCATATACCTGCCAAGAATTTTTATCACTGATCTGATGTTGAGAGTTCGGGGGAAGGTGGAAGGAAGAGAGTGTAGATTGAAAGCTTGTGGGTGTGTTGCCAGATTTTGCCAAACGTTTAAGTAGGGGAGATGTTTTCAAAATAAATCCGTAGAGGGCGACATTCTCGGGGAGAATGAGGGAGTAGCCTCGTTTAGGTATTTTACCGCCTCCGAGTGCAAACTGCGTTACTGCTCCTCGACTTCCGGTGCGATCTCTTAAAGGCGTACAAGGAGCGGTGCTACTGATGGTTTGGCTGAAGGAATAAAGTTAGCACATCAGCCATGCGCACACATACACAACGAACTCAGACTGATAAATCTTCCTTCTAGTTCATGGCTTAGGTGGTGGGCGGTAGTGCTGTGAATATACACGCGAGACTAGCCTAACAGTTGCTTCCCTGCAGTTCCTCCGCCTGAGCCACTGATATAAATGATTCTGTCTGTATCACTGTTTCTTAAGGCCGGTGTTCCCTAATTCAGGACAAAGTGCTATTCCTGAGTCCAAACAGTTAACTAGGAAGTTTCTTTCTCAGCCTGGAAAAACTTTGCCACGTTCTTTTGAGCAGCTGAACCACGCCACCGGTTATAACTTGCGTGCAAAGCGTGTATACACGTTCATTATCCTCATCAGCCTGACTACGCCCGCTGCAGGGCAAAGGCCTTTCCCATGTCTCTTCAATTAACCCTGCCCTTTGTCAGCTGCCGCCACCGTATCCCCGCAAACTTCTAAATCTCATCCGCCCACTTAAGTTTCGGCCGCCAGCTGTTACGCTTGCCTTCTCTTGGAATCCACTCCGTTAACTCTTAAGAACCAGCGGTTATCTTGCCTTCGGATTACATTCCCTGCCTATGGCCATTTCTTCCTCTTGATTTCGACTAGGATGTCATTAACCTGCATTTGTTCCCCCATCGACTCTGCTCGCTTTTGGTCTCTTAACGTTACACCTATCATTTTTCTTTCCATAGCTCACAGTGTAGTCCTTAAGTTGAACCCTTTTCGTTAGCCTCCACGTTTCTGCCTCATCATAGGTGAGTACCGGTAAGATACAGCTGGTCTATGCTTTTCATTAGCGATATTGGGAAATTGCCATTCATGATCTGAGAGAACCTGTCATATGCCCGCCACCCCATTCTTATTCTTCTAGTCATTTCCCTCTAATGATCCGGATAAGCAGTCACTACCTGCCCTAAGTAGACTTATTCCCTTACCACTTTGGTACAGGTTAATGCTCTAGCGAGACATGGCCACCGCGCCATAAGGCAGGCAACCTGCTCTCAAGCAGAGGCTTTTATACTCCGCTTCCTAACAGCCAAAGCAGGGTCCCATAAAGAGCGATAAGAACGAATCTGGTCCGGCGCCTGCGGCACTCCGCAATAAAAAACTCTACGCTACGATAGCCTCCTTTAGACGCGCATTCCGAGAAATTAGACGGCCATTGCACGTGTTGTGTCGGGTGCGGCGAAATCGACGCTTATCTCTAATGGAAAACACCCCGCCCGCTATCAGCTCTGCTTGATCCGCCTAAAGGCGCTGTCTTTACGTGCGTTCGTGTTTAAAAGCACGGAACGCCCGATCCACTACGTGATGCTGCCCCTATCGCTCAACTACAACCCTTTCCAAATATAGGTCCTTGGGCGCGGCCTTTTTCGTCGCCGGACTTTGTATGCGCCTGACACAAGCACGAAAGAACTGGTAGCAACAATCGAAGCGCAGGTGTTTTGTTATCTGCATTTGCACGATGAAAATGTCTATACGGTTTTCCCAGTGAACTTTACAGTAAGCGATTCCTGGGGGCCGCCATGTTGCTCTCTGGACTGTTGGTGTTCCCGGTAGTAATGCAACCTCAGCGCCTTTCGCAGCAGTTAAAACAGCAGGTGTTTTGTCGTCCGCGTGCACAGGATGGAAGTCTATAGTATGTACGTCAGCGGCAGAACGCGCATAAAGGCACTATGCCTGTCTAAGGGAGGCGTCAACTCCATAGTACGCACCATGCGTCTACCTGGTAGCTACTTTTATGGAAGAATAGGCAAGTTACTGTCAGTATGTTGAGCTCATTGGTGATTCCCCTTTTGTGTTCATCCGTAGTGTAGAGCATAAGAGTAACGCCCTGACTGACGAAGCCTTGATACCACTCTAGCGGCTAATAACCCGAAACTGTTCCCCGTAATAGCTGGATGGATTCAAATCTATCAGCCGTAACCGGCGCTAACAATATGACGGACACGTCGCTCTGCAATAAACGCATCTGGCTCTACTATCACGCGGCTGAAGGTCGCCAAGCTACCCCGGCCGTGGACGACAACCAAGGTGACAGTGGGCCGAAGACTTAGCTGCACGCCGCCCCCAATCGCAATCGACCTCCCAATCCCTTTCCAAAAGAAAAACATTTTGCAATTCTTGCTGAAAGGTGATCACACGTACAACATTTTTGTCTACATCCCTTTATGACTTCCCAATCCCTTTCCAAAAGAAAAACATCTGGCAACCTGCTGAAAGATGATCACATATACAACATTTTGTTTACATCCCTTTAAAGGCATATCCAATAAGCATCCCATGGACGTCGCCTTATTGTTCGCTGTTTTCTTTGTGTGTACATAATGTCGCGTGGCTGGATGACAGCACGGATGCAAACATGAACGGAAAAGAGCAGAGTGGCGCGGAAATCAAATAGTTTGTCGAGCCCAGCTTCTACCCTCAAGGAGAAGACAATTTGGCGGCGCCGACAGCATCAAGTGCAGTCGACTGTCGACTAGTTGAGAACGCTCGCTGTTCTCGGCCGCTCTCAGTTTAAAGGTAACGAAGAACTTTCGCTATAAAGCGGGAGAGAATCGACAACGATTTCGAACGTCACAAAGGCTGCTCTGCACCGTTACAATTTTTACAGGGGGGGGGGGGGCGGGGGGGGCATCCCGTCACCTCCAGAGACAAATAAGGCGCATGCAGGCGGCCTAGAACAAGTACATTAAACATAAACGTTACAAAGGTTTGCGGCAATATGCCGAAAGCACGGTGGAAGCGGTTGTACAATCTCTCTGGGCGCTCAATTTTCAGAGGGTGCCTCCTCCAGAACACCCCCAGTGGGTGCACCTACAAGCACCCAGCGGTTAAAATGTATGTGCCAGATACGAGACGCCACCCATCACCCACTTCCACCCTCACAAGTACCACCCAACTCCACCGTTCACCCACATCACCATCCAGAAGCCTCCAACATTACAGCAACCCACGCAACACAAAGATACAACGAGAAGGCGTTCAGTGTGAAAGTCAAATGCGCAACTGACACGCAGATGTGTCGAATCAAATCGTACGATTCCCTCTGCACGTTTACCGTGGGATTTATGTTTGTTGTTACGCTGTTCTATCGCGTGCACTCTCCGTGCTCTACTTGTGTCAAGGAGGCGTTCCTCTGTGGACAGCGATGCTCCAAGAAGTGAACACCACAACGAGGACGTGTGCTCACCAGCAGCGATGGCGGAGAAAGGTGCAGCGGCTGAATGTAAATTATTTTCATTATAGAAATGGAGGCATCTTCTCAAAGAAAATGAAACTGGAGGGGACACTTAATTTCCGCCTAAGGGTATGACGCGACAGAGTTAACTGGTTAATACCCATATATGCGGAATTGGTTATTCTTTCCTTGGCCTTCATTGATCCCTGGGAGTCCTCATACCACTCCTGGTGCAGTGGTGCAGCAGTTAAACGATGCGCCACTGCCCCGCGATGGCAGGCGCTGCCACCGGCGGCACTTGTGAGACCCAGGTTTCTCTCCCCCGAGCAACCTCTAGCGATCAACGATTAATTTAACTGCCAGCTGCCACGGTGGGCAGTTTGCTCACAATCCGGTGGGAGGCTGCGATTACGCCGCAAGGTCACGTGATTTAGGTGGCCCACCTGCCTCCTAGGTTGCTCTCAGGGGACCACATGCCACAGCCTGCGCCCGTGATTTTTCGCTCACAACGCTGTAATGTTGGAGGCTTTTGGGCGATGGTGTGGGTGAACGGCGGAGTTTGGTGGAACTTCTGAGGGTGGAAGTGGGCGATGGGCGGCGTCTAGTATATGGCACATGCATTTTAATCCCTGGGTGTTTGTAGGTGCACCCAGCGGAGAGTGTTCTGGTGAAGGGATTATTTAAAGCAATTGTCTTAGTAAGGGCATCCGGGTTGGTGCTCCTTTAGTCAGCGTCTTAAAACATTGATTTCTCGGACTCATTCTATTTACTAGAAGAAGAAATGGGCTTGGACAGTACAAGTAATGCGAAGGCCAGATGACCGCTGGTCCTTAAGGGTAACGAACTGGATCCTAAAAGAAGGCAAGCGTAGCAGGGGTCGGCAGATAATTATGTGGGAGGATGAAATTAGGAAGTTAGCGGGAATAAGGTGGCCGCAGCTGGAACAAGGCAATAATCGGAGAGACATGAGAGAGGCCTTTGTCTTGCAGTGGGCGTAGTCAGGGCGATGATGATGATTGCTATCACTATGATGATTACATTTACTGAAAAGAGTCAATCCTACAAAGCGCACGCGCGTACTGGATAACGGAAACGTATACTCTGCAACCTGCAGCACATCCCACCTGTCGGGTAAAGTTCGAGGTCAACGTGCTCACGCCTTCACGCGCGTGAGCCTATTAACGTAGCTGTGTCGCCAACGCATGTGCTGTCAGCACGTGCAACTTTTGGCGAAACAGCTGCGTTAATAGGATTGCGCAAGTTTGACAGCCGCAGCGAAATGCCTCCATGTCATGTCTGATTTAAACGCTAGGGTGTGACAGCAACTAAGGCCTCGCCATGCAGCCTCGACTTCACTTCGTAGGCGATCACATTGCGCTGAATATACGAGCATCTGCTGCTGATAATGGTAAATACACTAAAGATTGAATCCTTTGTCGACCAGTCTACTCCAGAACTTAGAGCATGATGAGCAAACGCTTGGTATGTCGCGTAGTGACGTACAGTCCGCGTCACCCTTGCGTGGAGAGCTCGGGCAATGCACTTCCCTGCAAACAAATCAGGATATTGTCACAGCCGCAAGGTTCCAAGGGTAACACTTGCGCGGAAGTAGTGCCAGATAGACCCGCAAACGTAGTAGACACGAGCACTTTTCTTGCAGAAATCAAGGGCTGCTGCCTGATTTCATTTTTTTTTTGTTACCGGGCATGCATTGCTCGAGCACTCTACACAAGGGTGACGCAGACTTTACTGTAGTAACGTCACGAGGTTGACTATATACCCAAGTGCTGAACGGACAATGTAGGACTCGCTGACACAAGATCTATGAGGCTACTACATGTATGTCAATACCAAATACCAATGACAAAGATATCACTGAAAACCATTCAATCGCCGTTAAACTCAAGGCAATTATTTTCGGCCACGAAAAAGCAGTACACTGTACACAGTACAATGAGCGGTTTGGAGCATGAATAATTCAACGTCCTAGACATCAGTGTCAACGACTGCGTTTAATTACTTAAGGTTATCTGAGATTAGAAGTACATATTAACGAGTTTACCGCTGATACAATTTGATGAGCGCATTCACTACGCAATCAACACTGGTGTTTGGTTGTTGAACATACCGATTACAGCTACAAAGACAACGAGACTATGCCACACGTCTTGCTTTGCATCCATGCTTACACAGGTGGAGGTACCTGGGCACGCATGCTGATGTTACTTTTATGTTCACCCACTGTAAGGTGGCGCTCCAAAGCAGTCAGCGCCTCAACCTTTTGTGCAGCCCTTACGAGCCCTGTCGAATAAGAGATTGAGTTTGGAGTTTACTGCAGCGCTTCGATCGCAGTCACAGCTCAGGCTACACGGCGGGCGAAATGCACTGTCGGAGGTATGGGCACTGTTTCCGTGTTTATGCGGTTTCCAACCAGATGTTACGCTCCGATAACGGGTCGCGCTCTTCAGTATAGTGTCCGGCTCGCCAGCTGTGCGTGTCGTTCAGCCCGCAGAATGCACAGCTTGCTTCACGTATCCGGTGCGTTTGAGGGAAGAACTCACCTGACAAAGGTCAATTCAAAAATGACGCGTAGCACGAACAGCCGTCTCAGTGGCTGCTATAGAAACACCGACGCCTATATGCCCGTTAACTCGGCTGTTAAAGAAGCATGCCAAGTTTTCGCGAAGCGGATTAGACTTGATGAAAGGTGAGTCCTTTCCACGCCGACGTAGTGTGCTTGAAAATTGCTGAATTGCTGGCGCTGCGGTGACTTCAAGGCTTCAAGCGTTTTGCACTTTATGAGTGAAGTCCGAATAGAATTTCAACAGTCAGAATTCAAAAAGAATGCTTCCTGAGTAAACCTAGCAATATTTGTGAGGGCGAAGTCAGGCTGTTACTGCTTTGTTACTCGATGACCCTAAACCTGACATCATTTATTCAAGCGATGAGCTTAATCTTAATAAAAACCTTGCTGTCAATTTTTTTCACATGTTTTGCTCCCACTTTCGTGTTTCGAATGTGACACGTGTGCTCGCAAAATAAGTCCATATCTTGTGCAGAAGTAAATCATAATTTTGGTGCTGCAGCTAAAACCAATAATTGATCGATATACCGGCAGGATAGGGTGCAAGGAAGAGCGTAAAAGCATAAGCTTATAAGTATAGGCACCGAAATCTAAGGGCACAAAATGCTTCCTAGGGCCTTCTGTGTGTCAAGGGAGTCGTGAAGGCAAGTATGAGAGGTAAACAATGCGTAAAGCCTTTTTTTTAAGCTACGCAGGACCGAACTTGACGCTCAGAACCTATCACAAGTGGCAACAGCATAGCGCATTTAATGGGCTTATAAGCATTAACTTCCTCATCCTCCACACGTGGTGTGCCCGTCCTGGTAGAAAATGTATTCGGCGGCTGACAGCGTTGTGCAGGACGTAGAGAAGAAAGGCGACATTGCTGCGTTTCCCTGTTTGGGCTACTTCACCGAGACCCGGAGATGTAGAAACTAAAACTGCGCAGTAGAAGGTACGCGATAACCAATTATCCAAAGAGTATTCGTTAATTATATACCGTGTATCAGGATTGCATACGCCGCCTCCAATGTCCTCCGCGACAGAAAATTTGACCCCTAAATTTGGCGTAGCTGTTTTATTGTTGTTGTTTTTTAAGATTTCTTCCACCCTCCCTCATTCCAAGCAATAAGAGCATTACAGCCTATCCCGTAAACCCCGTAGTAGTGTAAAGTGTGTCACCGATTTTTCCCAAACTATCAGCTTAGAATACTTCGAGTAAAATTGTGATTGAAATACCTTTTGCTGTCTTTCCACCATTTGGCTTTGCGCTGGGCGATGTCCGGAACATAGGAAGCTGGGACGATCCCGAAGAAGTGGGAATCTTTTAGCCCTCTACGCTCACATGTGTGTTTCCTAGTGTCGATTTCATTGTTACGAACGCTAAGAGGTTCCTTAAAGTTTTACCGCACGTTGAAATACACTTGAGTCCGATTACTTTTTTTTGTCACGACGGTAAAATATGCTCCCTCTGCGCCCGCCTCTCTGAAAGCGCCTCTAAATTCGCTAAACGATGTGGCCTTATTATTACTTCCTTGATCATAGGCCAGGTTCTAAATGTACCCGAAAAACAACTTTATACATGACAAAAACTGCTTCCAAGGCTTACGTGCCTGCGCTTCTGTTGTGTTACATATATTGAACAAAATTCTCCGCTACCGGGTCTGGGGAAGATAGAGCAAGGCTAGGCGTCACTGAGCTCGTTCACTGAGAACATTCTTTGGATGGCGTTGCGCACGCGACAAGACGTACACAGGAAAGAGCAGAAGATGACAGATATCTCTATCTGTCTCTATGTCTATCTCTATCTAGCTCTATCTCTATCTGTCATGTTCTGCTGTTTCCTGTGGACGTCTTGTCGTGTGCGCAACGCCATCCAAAGAAAGCTATGCACCAACTCGCCCAGCAAGATGTTCTACGAATCTTGAGTACATTCAGCGTCATTATCTACGTCCCACTCAATGCAAGGCTGGGGCGTTATCTGCATACGTCGACAAGTAGCGCGCGCTTTCCCAGCAACATGAGCTTTTCAGAGCACGTATGCTGGCGCCGAAAGATCTACGGTTCCACCGGCAGAGCTCTGGTATCGAAATCGGGAGGCCAACGGTTTGAACCTCACTCGATCATTTGCGTACAATGTGTTTTGTTTTCTAAGACCGGGTTGGCGGATGGTTTGGGGTAAGTCTGCACGAGATCTTGGCTGAATAGAGCCTCGCAGACCCTGCTTACACCTACGTCCTGCTTTGCCTCGCATACAGTCTGACCATTCTTATTGCAGATGCTCTCGCCCACATGCGCAGCATGGTGCATGCGCGAAAGTCGATCCCGGGGCGTTCCTTCACATACCAGCGGGCATATTTTTCCGTCATTACCTAACGGACACCGAATGCCACGAGTGCACGCAGACTTCCTCGAGTGCGTCATTTTCCCCGACATCTTCAAGGAAAACACATTCCGTCTGGTCAACAACACCCGCTCGCATTGCCTGTGTTGCACGCAAAGCTTATAGAGACAACATGCAATTCTCACCTGTGCGCACTAAATTGTGCCCAGTGAGACGGAGCTCCTGAAGTGCAGTAGCTATTCTGTTACAGCCCCATAGCGGCAGGTGCGCTGTTTGCACCCGCGTAGCGCGCTTCTGCAGTGGCTGTATGCCTGATAAGCCCAACATGGGTTCATGGTTACAACGGCCATATGCGACACTAAGGATTATGGCACCGTGCTTGTAGCGATCACTGCGTGTACTACTGGGCTTTGGTGCTTTGCACAAGCGACAAAGTAAATAAGAAGCGGGGCAAGGTTCGCTACCACGCATGCGCGTACTGGCAGCCTCTCTGCTGGGAACTCTTGAGCGGCTCTTGTGACGTCGAAAACAGCGGTTTCCGCCCTTGCATTACATCGCCGAGAGGTGTTCTTCCTCACACCGGAGGAGATCACTGCGAGCTAAGGTTAGTGATGCTCTTCCCCTTTCTATCGTATATGTTTCGGCAGACCAGAAAGCTGGCAGACGCGTTTACTTGAATTAAAAAACTTAAGAGGTGATATGGCTACTTATTAGAGCCGTAGACTTCCTGAAGAATTTTTTTTTTTTTACGGAGAACGCAGGTTGAATAATCGGTGCTAAAAGTTTGTTAGGTTCATTGCACTGGACCAGGTTTTGGTGCTTAACAATACTCAAGTACACAAGGCAGAAAGACGATATCGGTAGGCAATTTCCACGGATGAGTTATGCCTCATCCTTTCTCAAGGTCTTTAAGCATTACTGTTAAAGATAGCGCATTATTTTTTCTTACTGATTTGGCGCTATCTTTAAGAGAAACAACTGTAAGCGAACGTTCATGCTGATTTCTATTTCAGAGCTACTGTACAAGACATGCATGACAAGCTATTGATAACGCGGTAGAAATGGTGCCAGGTTTAGTGGATTGCACAGTTATAAATTGTTACTAGATATCTAACTGGAAGGCAGCAAACATAGCTTCACGCAATGAGCAAGTTATTTCTTTTCGCCGCCCGCTTGACGTTTTAATTAGAACGTGGCTTCTCCAGCAACGGTGAATACACACGACCGAAAACGAAGGGCAGGCACGCGATGTAAGCTTCACACCCGATATCAACCGCACCGCCTAGAGAGGATACCCGCTAAGGAATCATGAATCAAAAGAATGTTGTTTGGAGGTTGTGTGCTTGGCGCTGAAACATCTGTACGGCAAAATGCTAGCATACTAAATCCCTAACTGCGCAGCACACTCTCTTTCCGTCTCAGCTTCGCTCACCATTGTTGAATATATCATCATGTCAATGTCGCAAGGTTAACACAAACACTTGCGCGATAAACAACTCGCAAGAATCAGCAATGTGAATGGATACCTATTCTCTGCCTACTCTACTCAGTCGCGCAGCAGTCATGCATCAATGCATTTTTATTAGTTATTTTTATTAGTTTCTGTCTTCAAAGGAGCTCTCAATCCTCGTCATCATTTATGTTTTGTTTACGTCGCTGCACTGCTACCACACAAGCTGCATGTAAACAAATAGCAGGAGCAGGTTACAACGAAAATACTGCGTCAGGAGAGCGGTGTCGTAAAACGCCACGACTGCACACTTTAGGCATCGCTGTGCACAAATATTGTGCACAAAAAAAGAGTAGACGAAAAGTTAAACGCAGCCCTTCTTCAAGTATGTGTCAGTATGAGGTAAAATATTTATCCAGGCGCGGTAAAATATTTATCCAGTACTGTCGGAGATACTTGCCAGGCTGAAAATCCGTACGCTCGAATAGAAATTTCAAAACTGCGAGGTTTTCAATTTCTTCCGGTCCGCCTTGTACGGCCGTTCACTGGAAGTGGCAGTATGCTTCATTTGTGTGTGCATTTTTGGCGGAACATTCGTTCAATGCCATAAATGGTACCACCATTATTTCCTCACCAAACATCAAAAACATGGTATATGGGGGTTTAGCGTCCCAAAGCGACTCAGGCTATGAGGGACGCTGTAGTGAAGGGCTCCGGAAATTTCGACCACCTGGGGTTCTTTTACGTGCACTGACATCGCACAGCACACGGGTCTCTAGAACTTCGCATCCATCGAAATTGGGCCGCCGCGGCCGGGATCGAACCCGCATCTTTCGGGCCGGCAAGAAAGGCGGGAAGAATATTCATGTCGCATGTCAACAAACAAGTAGCGATGCGTATTTACCAAGCTGATAAGATGCGGAGGGCTAAATGCCGGTGATACGTATCCCGAATCAAGGCCAAAACGTGTAGTGATAATAGCGTCCCTCTGTCCACGAACGCAGTCCGTATAATCGCTCTTCTCTCGGTGCAAAGGAAAGACAGGGTCTCGTACAGTGTGGCTGCTAGGAAAGACATCAGCACTCCACGGCGAGCCTCTCACATTTCGCAGATATCGCCATTTCGTGACAGATAACCTCTAGTGCTGGGATCTGGGCAGAAAAAGAAAGTACGTCACTCCACCCACAGAAACCACACGCGCACACGCAGCCTTGAAGAAAACGGGCATATTGCAGGCCATTCACACCAAACTCTGTGCATTTGCCTAGTGCACCAGGACGTAATTTCATTTGCGCGTCATTTCAGTGGCAGTATAATAAACTCCTAGGCCCTTTAGGTGTCTTACATTTTCACTGGACCATTCTTTCACAGTACACTGATGTAGCGCAACATTTAGCTTCACAGACACACCCAGTCGGCTAACAAACGTGCTGATAGACTAACACTGGAAGCCACCTGTAACTGTAAACTAAACATTTTGACAGATTTGCCTGTCTGGTTGGGTTTGAAGACTTATAATAAACTCTGCACATCTCTACCCAACAATCAGGGGTAATTGGTGGCAGTAGCTATAGCGTCTTTAGGACGCTAGTTACTGCCCTCAGTCACCCCTGATAAAGGAGCCGAGCTGGCTTCGAGACGTTGGGTTTCAAATTAAAGTTTTTGGTTGGATTTGTGCAGAGTTTATGTGAAACACCTATAACTGTGTAGCCGATTCTTTTTCGACAAAGTGCTAGTTTTGCATCCTTATGAGGACCTCGTCGGCGTTTTCAACAAACCATAACTTCATCGAATGAGTGATAATTAAAAGCGCACTCTGTGTTCATTGCACATTCTTATATCAGACCGGGTATCCGGCTATGCAAAGCCAAAAATCCGATACACCGGTCAGTGACCTACTTTTATATGACATGGAATGAGTTTTGCAAATCCGCAGATTTTGATCAGCTCACTTCAGCCTTTTCTTCCACTAGACATCAGTCTGCGTTGCTCTGCAATGGCGTCATGTGCAGCCCACGGGCCGAAATGCTCAGGTTTCTTTGATACACCTACGCAGGGCAGTAAACCGTGGTTATCTTCCTGTTAACTTTACGACGTTCCTTTCCTTAGTATGTTTTTTTTTCTTTTTCGTGAAATAACCGGTATGGGCATTTTATGCAGAAATAGTTTCCCTTATAAACACACGCCGGCTCAATCCAACACTAAAGAAAGGCAGTCACTTCAAACACATTGTGTCCCCTCAAATGACCCGGACTTTGTTTCCTGCAGCAACAATTGCTGGCGGTTCCTTCGGACAACGCTCCAAATATTCAACCTACCGATTTGTGTGTTGTCTTTTTTTTTTTTGTCCTGACTACTTTTCTAAGCTATTATTAGCCAACTATAGGGTTACTTCTTCTATCTATCGCAGAGGTGACTTCTCGTGCATTGCACACGAGGTCGTGTCCGGGTTGTTAGACTGGCCGTGCTTCAATAGGCAAAGCAACCTGCGCTCTGTGCACACAAAACGAAAGATAACGTGGCCATGTTGACGTTCTCATCTCGGTGGTTCCGGCTTTCTGTACACGCACAATCGTGCTGCCCGAGTGTGATGACACTCTGTGCAAGGGCACCGCGGCGCAGGAGCTGATATGCATGTAGGACAGCGAAGGTTCGCCTTAAGCCGAGCCGTGGAACTCAAGTTTCTAAGGGCATCTCTCAATTTGCTAGGCTCTGGTGAACGATACAATCACTGTTCAACAAGCAGGATTCAAATTAACCTCTAATTTTCAACACATCGGAAGTTATGACGTTTAATGATGATGACTTACTTTTAATGCCACCTTGGCCAGACAGCGCCGCGGCTAACGAGTTTTTGGCCTGCAAGAGGTTGGGTGGCAGGAACGTTTTCTCCAGCATTTCGCCTCAGAAACATCGAGCACCACCAAGCCAAGGAAAGCTTGTACCTATTATGAAATCGGTGAATACCCGATGTAAGTGGGGTTCAAACCCAAATACGAGGCAGATTCCTTTTCCAGTGCGTGTCATCGCGGAGGTAATTATGTAGCACAGTCAACTGGAACAATGCAAATCAGAAAAAAGAGACGCACACCATAATCGTATACGATAGACCACAGCCCCTGTGGTTGTGACTCTTTTTGGGGCCTCGCATATTTAACGCTATTCTCACTAATAATGTCTTCAAGCTGCTAAACTACCCAATCAGAAATATTCGCCCCGCTAGTTATGACGTTTAAAAATTTGTGTAGCAGCGTACTTGTTCACTATGAAACCAAATATGAACGAAAAAGTGGCATTCTACATCTTTTAAAAAACATCAAACCAATGATAATGACATGTCAGGTTCCGCTGATTACTATTTGCTTTCCACCATATAGGCAGTTTTTTTTTCTTAAGGTGCAAGACTAACAGATAATGGATCATAACTGTCAAAAGGTGCAAGTGCGCTTGAGAAATGACTTAGTGGAGCGCTCCTGATCCAGTATGGCTGGAACAGCTTTTTTTTCTTTAGAACAGGGGAGGGGCAGGGGGGGGGGGGCGTTTAACAACTTGTGCAATTCGAAACAGACCACATTTTACAGCGACACACAAACCAAGAGCAGCCGCTTTGAGGTGCAGATGTGCACAAGTTCGCTACCAAATTTTTCGAAGTGAGCTCTTCAACAGGTACCTATATAGTGGGTTTTTTGGCAGTACTTCTGTTATCCGATTCACCTGAGCTGATTTAAGATCATTAAAATGACCATTATTGTCAGGTCCGTCAATTTCCAGAGTGTCCACGATCTCCAATCTTGTGACCCGGCGGAGGGGCAGAAAAGATGTGTGATTTCAAGAGGCTGACGATCATCTGCACTAATGATAATGATGATGATGATTGATTTTTATGGCGCAAGGACATCTGTGTCCAAAGAGCGCCATAGCACAAGGTGTTTTTTTTTTTCTACTCAAGGTAGAGTCAAGGACCCATTTCCCAAGCATTTCACTCCAGCTAAGCCCAGCACCAGGCCAGGGAAAAGCTTTTACCCATTGCATCACCGGTGGGTACCCGGCGGCACTGGGGATCGAGCCCCGCACCTCCCGCATGCGAGGCGGGTGCTTAACCACTTGACCACCGCTGCGGTCCAGTTACATTAATGAACACGTTAGATTGAAATTAGAAGCCCTGGAGGCATCGTCTCACAGACAACAAACGAGTTGCAACTTCGAAGCAAATTTAACCTCACACCAAAAACTGCATGGGATCCTGGTTGCACTACCTTAGTTGCGTGCAAAGCACGGAGCCTTACCAGAACTGCCGTCTCAAGCTTTTTCCCGCGGATTTTGTAGGTTCGGCGTACGAATTAATAGAGACGTCAACTCTTCTGAGTTACATAATAACAATCGAATATAATGTGGTCACACCCCACAGAGCCTTGGACACAGCCTCGGATAAGGAAGGAATGAATAAATAAGACCTACGAAATACCTGACTTCCTAGCCACACAGACAGACAGGGCGAAAACTATAACTGGCGTTTACTGCGCAGGGAACTGATTTTATTAGACTTGTTCGAAACATGAAGAAAATTAAACAACATCAGGGTGCTTGAATCAGCTTCTTTTCCTCACTGGTTGCTGGGCATGCGCAGAGGGTCTACGTTTGTCCCTTTCCTGGGAAGGCAGTTTTATTTTTTTTATGTGCTGTCTTTCTATTCATTTTTTTAACAGCTCTTTTCAAATGAATTCACGTGGAATAAAAAACCGTCGAGAGTTTGCGCTCTATAGGCCCATTTGCAACTCTACTTATGAAATACGCTTCCCTTTCGTCCTAAAGTTCTCCTTACTACTTTTCTTCCGTGTTCTCGCTACCGAAGTGCCCCCTCCCACTCTCCTGGCTAAATGTTTCTCAATAGCGGAAAATGCCCTGCAAGGCATGACACGACGGCAGTTATTGGTGGCAGTTGCAGCTAGAAAACTTGCTCCAATAGTGCACGCCGATAACTGCGGGCGCCATATGCCTCGGTAGCGCGTTGCAGGCCCCCGCAAGACGAGTACAGTACAGAGGTGAAGAGGCGAAAATGTGCTTACGTTAAATGTTACGAAATCGGCATAGGTGCAACGTTTCTGCTAAGTGCTTCCCGGTATGCGCGGAGTAGCTGAGGAGGTGCAGTGACCCAGAGGCTCCATGAAATATGGTGCTGTAGAGCAGGGCTTTGCACCATGCGCTGAATAAGGGTGCCTTGAACGTATACGGATTCAAGACTGCATGGGTTTCAGAAGATGAACAGTAACGTTCCGTGGCCACAGCCCGCAAACTAACCAACTCTCTAACAACAATTGGCTACAGCCCACAAACCAGTGTTTCGGGCGCCGTCCGGAGGAGGTCAATGTAAGCTTGCTTACAAACAAGCACGGTATATCGATATCTCTAAGACGTGCACCTGACGCCACCAAGCAGTGCCTGACGGCGTTCGCGCACGACACCCCTGCAGCTTGGCAGGGTCAGGCCGCTTCTCATCGGCAGCGGATAGGCGAGTCGTCGTGGACGCGCCTTGCGCAACGCCGTTAGCGCAGCCGAGCCCCCCGTGAGGAGAGGGGCCTATCAGCGAGCCGCGCCCCCGGCGACTGCTGCGCAGGCATGTTGGCGTCGCCCGCCGCCGTCGCAGAGGCCGGCCAGGCGCATGCCGGCACGTATGTGAAGGAGGCCCAGCAGCAAGAGCAGCAGCCCCAACAGCGGTGGTCGGAGCGCTGGCTCCAGTGGCGGGTGCGTGTGGACGAAACGATCGGCCTTCTCGTGTCCACAATGAAGGGCCGACGGTGTGTGCTCATCCTACTCTTCGCCCTGCTGCTGGTCGTATGCCTGGCGCTCATTGGGGCCTTCGCGGTGCCCCGACACCGGTGAGTGCTTGCTCCCTCTCATACCTGTTGCTCTGCGCTATGCACAGTGTAGTAGTAGTAGTAGTAGTAGTAGTAGTAGTAGTAGTAGTAGTAGTAGTAGTAGCAGTAGTAGTAGTAGTAGTAGTAGTAGAGGTGCTGGTTTGTTCATATAAACTACAAACGAAGGACATGTGCAACATTCTGCGACAAAAATTTTGAATGTTACAAAACTTTAAGGCACTGTTATAGAAATATTGAAAGTAATGGTCCATTATTCCGATGTGTAGCAAAATCTTTCTTTTAAGGTCTTTCCATCGCTCGGCTGGAGCAGTTAAGACTGTCATAAAAAATCAAACGGGAATGCTTTTGACGACAGCAAAAGCGTTAACAGAAAAAAATGCAAGCCCGACGGCGGGATGTCCACAAACATATTGATTGCTATAGTGAAATCTTGCACAATATGAAACAATTCCTTTCATAAACTCTTTCTGTTCAAAAATGCTTTTGTCCAGAATTGTTAGGTGTGAGATGCAGCATCTGGTGTAATAAAAGAGAGGGCGAAAGGCAGGCAGGTGAAACCAAAAAGGCGGGATAGTAAGAGAGAAGTGCGTGCCGACGCAGGAAATACATGCACGCCGTACCGCTGGCCGCGTGTGCTTCTGGGCGCTGCTGGCAGTGACATTTTTTCTTTCTTACACGTTTGCTCTGTTATTGCTTCCCTCAGGAGAGCTTTAACAGCGAGCACTCAATGTGGGATTTCCTCCGGGATAAAAGGCGTTGGCGTCGTAGTATGTCATGCCTGTTAACTGCCGAGTTAACCTAGTTCATGACCAAAGAGAGTGCTGCCCATCAACGCTGTACCATGAGGCCATAGTAGGCTGGGACGAGGAGACACTTCAAGATGTTCCTGCACGATCTGTGCTGTAAAAAGAAAAAAAGTCGGATACAATTCAAGAACGAAGCGGCAGATGTCCCTCAAAGAAGGTCCTCCAGCCAATGGCACCTGCCCATTTTTATGACCCCGCGGTTAGTCCGATTAAGCCGTGGTGACCGTAATTCGATCGAGGCGAAATGGTAAAACGCCCGTATGTTGTGCGATGTGATCATCCTCATCATTCTGAATACGTCCACTGCAGGACAAGGTTCCTTCCTCTATTTCTCCAATTAACCCTCTCCTTTGCCAGCTGCGGTCGCCTTAGCCTTGCAAACTTCTTAAAAGGTCTCATCCCGCCCACTAACCTTCTGCCACCCCCTGCTACGCTTGCCTTCTCTTGGAATCCACTCCGTTACCCTTAAGGACCAGCGGTTACCTTGCATTCGCACGACCACGCCCTGTCCATGCCAATTTGTTCTTTATTTCGGCTAGGGTGTCATTAACTCGCGTTTGTTTCCTGATCCATTCTGCTCTCTTCCTGTCCCTTAACGTCATGTCTACCGTTTTCCTCTCCATGGCTCGCTTTGCTGCCCTGAGTTCAAGTTGAACTGAACCCTTTTCGTTAGCCTCCACGTTTCTGCCCATTAGTGGGTACCAGTGCTCAAAGTCTGGATCCATCGCAGGGGAACCTCTAGGGATTCGAGCACAGGTGGAGAGGGAAATATAGAGGAAAGGAGAGAAAGTGGCTGGCGGCCTTTTTTACCCATCGTTTTATACGAAAGTGAGAAATTATTTTTAAAAGGTCCTTGTCTGCTCAGTTCATGTCACAGGCGTCAAACGAACGATCCCGAAGCTCTGCCAGTGAGCTCCTTGTAGTGTAATGATGGAGCTGAGCGGCCAGCTCTGAACTGACTTGTGGTGTGAGGGCACGGGTTTCATATTTCTTCCACTCTTTCTACAGTCCTGCCAACTTAGTATTTTTCTCTGTCTGGGTTTTTAGAAAACATGTTAATGATTCTTACTAAAAATCACAGTGAAATGTTCGATACGACAAAGGTGAAATGTTTCGATTATCACTGAGAACAAGAATAACAAATGCTTTCTTGATTTGTGTTCATGCAGTCCATACATTTTAGAAAGGGGTCTCAGATTGGTAGTGGAGTCCGAGACTCCCCGAGACCCCCCAAAACTCCCTGGCTTTAAGCACTGATGGGCACGGGTAAGAGCGGCTGTTCTTACTTTTCTCTTTATGGATACTAGTAAACTGCAATTCGTGATCTCAGAGTACCTGCCAAATGCGCCCCACCCCATTCTTAAAGTTCTAGTTATTTCAGTACCCGCCGCGGTGGCTCAGTGGTTAGGGCGCTCGACTACTGATCCGGAGTTCCCGGGTTCGAACCCGACCGCGGCGGCTGCGTTTTTATGGAGGAAAAACGCTAAGGCGCCCGTGTGCTGTGCGATGTCAGTGCACGTTAAAGATCCCCAGGTGGTCGAAATTATTCCGGAGCCCTCCACTACGGGACCTCATTCTTCCTTTCTTCTTTCACTCCCTCCTATATCCTTTCCCTTACGGCGCGGTTCAGGTGTCCAACGATATATGAGACAGATACTGCGCCATTTCCTTTCCCCCAAAACCAATTATTATTATTATTTCAGTCTCATGAACTGGATCTGCGCTCACCACCTGCCCTAAGTAGATGTATTTCCAACTACTTCCAGCGCATGGCTACCTATTGTAAACCACTGTTTCCCTCCAGAGACTATTGAAAATTACTTTAGTTTTCTGCAACTTAATTTTTAATCCTACCGTCCAGCTTTGTCATCCTGTCATTGATCATGCTTTGCAGTGTGTCCCCTGAGTTACTTACCAAGGCAATTTCATCCACGAATCGCGGATTATTTAGGTATTCTTCATAAGCTCTTATCCCCAAGTGTTCCAAATTCAGGCCTCGGAATACCCCCCGTAAACAGGCAGTGAACAGCATTGGCGAGGCTGTGTTTTCTTGCTTGACACCCTTTCTTGTTGGAATTTTATTGCTGACTTTATGGGGACTATGGTATCTGTGCATCGGCAATAGATATATTCCAGTATGTTGGCATACGGCTCCTCTACACCCTGATTCGTAATGCCTGCATGACTGCTGGGCTTTCGACTGAGTGAAATGCTTTCTCGTAATCAACGAACCCTAAAGGTCGGCTTGGTTATATTCGGTGGATTTTTATATCACCTGATAATTAGTGTGATCTGCTGTCGAATATCCTTTACAAAAGCTTTCCTGGTGCTTTGGTTGATCCAAGTGTAAGGTTCTCTTGATTTTATTGGCGATTACCTTAGTGAATACCTTGCAATACATTGACATTAAGCCGATCGGCTCCGTAATTTTTCAACTCGCTGACGTTCCCTTTCTTAGGATTTAGACAAAACTGTCGTTCTTCCAAGATTTTGGTACGGTCGAGGTCATGAGACATTGGGTGTACAGAGTGGACAGTTTTTCTAGCACAATCTCCCCACCGTCCTGGTCTGGTAACAGATCTGCTGTTACCTTATCCTCACCAGCTGCTTTCCACCTTTGCATTGCTTATAAGACTTTATTTACTTCCTTTTTCGCCACCGGCGAGATGCCAGACTGCTCTGCACTACTGCTTCTATCATTGTTGTCCTACGGTGCCCACATTTCGCTTCGGGGCGTTAAACTCCACATACCAAACATACCATTCTAACCATCGTTCCTTTATATGGATGACCATTGCCCTCGTTCCGATACTCACTATCACTGACCAGCGCTATGTGTAATCATGTCACTCACTTCATCTATTGTCTCGATAGTTACAGTAAAGGGTGGGCCGGACTTACGCAGTCGCGAACAATTCTAACGTACACACAAATGCGCTATCACCCTCGGTGATTCCGATGCCAAGCGATGAATATACGGACATACCATTACGTAGGGCTGCGAATGTGGCCTACTTAGGCGCTAACTAAGCTAGCAGCAGAGCTGCACACATCTATGCAAGCCATTGCCCTTTGACAGAGGCGTTGTGATCAAGGCCGAAGACTGAATTCCAAAATTATGCAACGTGTCCTCTAAGCGAATTCTAACGAAAGCAAAGTTGCCAGAGCAGTAGTGACTGTGAATGTGTACTAATGATATGCGCCTACGCATGGCCCGTTTGTGAAAAATTGAAAATTGGTTTTTTGGGGAAAGGCAGTGGCACAGTATCTGTCCAACACCCTCTAAATACTTTCTTCAGGCCTCTCCAGGCCCTCCTTTCCACACGCGCTACGTCACGCCAAGTGTCCGGTCAGGCTGCTCACCAAGCGCGGCTCCGCTCCGCTCGGTTGTCTCCCTCGATGTGCTCGCGCTTGCCCGGGCAAGCACAGACACGAACGCAGTCTTGCAGTGAGCGTCTAGCTGCTGCTTGAGTCTTTCAGCCTGGCGTTGGGTGCATTTCCGTTCGCTCCTCGCACGGCTGTGTCTGTTTCGTGTGGCCGTTTCTTGTGTGGCGTGCGTACCTGTGCTAGCGCACGAATGGGAAACTGATTGCCTGCCGTGTAGCGAGTGCAACTTCGTGAAACATGGGCCGGTGCTGTGTTCCCGGGTGCCGCGGGAACTACCAGAATGGTCCCAAAGTACGTGTTTATTGCTTCCCAAGAGACGAAGTACGAAGAAAAGCCTGGTTGCGAGCCATTCCACGGAAGGATTTCACACCTACAGAGCATTCGAGGGTAAGACTCTGAAATATTGCTTAATAGGCGCTGGTAATTATCTTAGTTGTGAGCTGTCGCTCCCGGAAAGGCATGCTGTCTTTGTAGGCAATGATATCACTTCTTACACTTATGTATGAATTGTCCAGGAAGCATTTAGTTCTGTGGATGTGCATAAGGCTTGTGTAAAAGCTGTGTAAATATGTAAAAGCTGTTCACTATTCAGACTCTTTTTACTTAGTGTTTTAGGCAATGGAGAGTCATGGCGAATGGCCTTGCTTCATTTTCTCGTGCAGGTGTGTGAACTGCACTTCCACGCAGGCGACTTCATTACGACGTTGTCACACCAAGATGAACTGACAGGGAAAATAATAGAGGTGAAGCGTGACAGGCTACAGTTGAAGATTGATGCTGCGCCTTCTGTTTTTCCAAACTGCCCAAAATACTTGTCCTCAACGCCTGGACGGAGTGAATCGCCAGAGACGAAAAAAGCAAGAAGGGAAAACGCTGCTTTGCAGGAGGCTATGAGGAAGTCACTTCAGTCTAATGAGCTTGAACAGAAAAGAAACAAAGTTTCATCTTACGAGGAGTTCAAATCTAAGTTGCCTGGAATCTGCAACACGAAATTCTGGACCGTTTCTGTCGATGAGCAGTGCGTTAGGTTCCTTCTCATCGAGAATGATCCTTCACCTAATGTGAAATGCGCCTTGGTAGTTCTCCCTGATCTGTCACTTTCTGTTTTCTTGAATGGAGTGAAGCTTCTGTCGCTTCCTTCAGGCAGGATTCTGCCAGCTCAAGTATGCGACACCTCCAGCCTGTCCTTGCTGCTAGAAGAACTCGAGATAGGCTTGCATAATATACCTGAGGTGACGAAAGAGTCGAAACATACTAAAGTATTGCAGTTTGTCGGTTCACTGCTTGCAGACCTCATTGAGGACAGTGATACGACGAAAGAACAGTCTTCTTTGCTGAAATTTCTGGTTGAGCAGATAGAGCTTCTCCTCGCGAAACAGCATGTGTATAGCGCAGAGCTGCTGGTATTCGCCAGTATTTTGAATTCAATTTCTCCTCACGCATATCACTTCACAAGAGCTGCATCAAGAATCATTCTGCCCCATCCTTCCACACTGCGCCGTGTTTGCTCAAATTACAAAGCTGACCCTCTTGTGGAGCAAAATCAACCGCACTGTCTCTCCTACATCCGAGAACGAGTCAAATCAATGAAAGACCACGAGAAGACAGTGACCCTGATGATCGATGAGATCCACATAAAACCATACTTCGACTACAAAGGGGGCACAATAGTAGGATCGTCGGTTCATTCAACGGAACCAGCAACAACAGCCCATGTGTTCATGGTACAATCACTCCTTTCTGCAAACAAGGACGTCATTCACATATTACCTGTGAGCAAACTGAGCGCAGAAATTTTGCACGAGCATGCTAAGAACATAATCATTAATGTTGAGAAAATGGGGCTCAAAATTATCGCTGTGATAACGGACAACAATGCTCTGAACCGCAAGATGATGTCGTTATTTGCTACAAGTCCTCAGGTGAGCATTGTCTATCCCCATCCAGCCGATAACGCTCGCCCTCTTTTCTACGTGGTCGATCCTGTGCATCTCTTGAAGTGCATTAGGAACAATTGGATTAACCAGAAAAACCCTGGAACATGCCTCTATTTCCCTGAAATGGACTTGAGTGGAGCAATGCCCGAAGGGCCTCCTCGTATGAAAGCTGCTTCTTTCGCAGCTGTGCGGCAGCTTTATTCTTCAGAGAAGACGTCGCTTGTGAAGGCTGCTTACAGACTGAACGCAAAAGCCGTGAATCCAACCTCAATGGAGCGGCAAAATGTAAAGCTCGCTCTCGACGTCATTAATCAGTTTGTTTCAAATGCCCTCAGGACACATGGTTCCGCGTTCAAGATTCCTCAAGCTGAGTCGACTGCTCTTTTCATTGACGTTATCCTCACATGGTGGCAAATAGTCAATGTTAAGACCCCTTGCAAAGGCCAGAGGCTAAGGGACAGCATGCAAGACCCTGTAAGGTCTGTTGATGACACACAGTTAGCTTTCCTGAGCGGCGTTGTGGACTGGTTGGACGCTTGGGCAAGAATAAACATCACCAGTGGCTCGCTGACGAAAGAGACTCACAGTGCTTTGCGACTGACATGCTATTCTCTGGTAGAACTCTCGCGCTACTGCTTAGAAGAACTTCACTTCAAGTACGTACTGCTGGGCAAATTTCAGACGGATGCGCTAGAAGACCGGTTCGGCCGTTACCGCCAGCTGGCAGGATCACAGTACCACATTTCCGTGCGTCAGCTCTACGAATGTGAGAAGAAGCTTCGTCTTCAAAAACTTTTGACATTTCCACGCGAGGAAACAGAGTTTGAAGACGTAAGTGAGGATCTTGTCCCATGCAACTTTTCTGTGGCTGTCAGCGACGACGATATTACACACGCCCACTCTGACATGGATGCTATTGTCTACATTGCAGGATACGCTGCTCATGCTGCTTTAAAGAAGCTTTCATGTTCTGCTTGCTTCAGCACATTGGTGATTGAAAATCGAGAGATCGAAGCGGAAAATACTGCCATGATAGCTAACCTGTCGAGAGGAGGGCTGAAGTTTCCCCAGCCATGCACAGTTCACATGGTACTGATGACTAAACTAGTTGCAGAGAAGTTGTCTTTTGGAGCAACCGCGGAAGATTTTCTCTCCTGTAGAAATCAACGTGGTGTCGTGATTTCACAGACGATTTCCCTCCTGGACGAACACGACATTGAGACATGTGAAAATGGCCACACTGCACAAACTCTCCTGCGCTTGGTAGTACGCGTTGCAACCAACGTTGTTCTAAACAACTTTTGCAAACTAAGAAATGATGCCATACAAGACAATGCGCAGCAGAAGGCCGCAGCCCGGAAAGCAGCAACGCTTAAGAAGAAGTAAGTTTTATTCCCAAGCAATAAAAATGCTTTGCGCACACTTCATTGCTGGTGTCTCGTCGTTTTTTATTGTAAGGGTCAGATTAGCTGTACAAATACTCAACAGCGCAACATTATTGTGAGTGTCATTATTGCTGTGTGTGAAAGCTTTAAGCAAAACACAATACAGAATAAAACTAACACAATGCGCAGTAGACGGTGTTTTTTTTTTCAATGTTCACGAACTTCTACTTTAACAACTAGATATACGCATGTGCGGTCTGTGCGGATGGATTTTACCGCACGGCAGACATCATGTACGTGATAGAACCTAATAATTAGATGATTAATTGAAATTAACTAATCAATTTTTTATTATAATGACCAATAATGCGAAATTGGCGGCCGTATGCTAAATTGTTTATTATAAAAAACTGTATTAGCAGCTCGAACTTTCTTGACAATAAGGTGTTCTGCAATAAAAAAAATATATAAAGCAGATAAAATGATAGCCTAAGGCGCGCACAAACTAGCGAATTTCTTTTCTGCAGCAACGACAAAAATGAAAATGAAGGAATCACTTATAAGGCAGCTACGTACGGCAGTACCCGAATAGTGCAGACGGGCGCGGCGCGCTGAAATCGCGGAGCGCGGGGCCTGCACGGTCCCTTGGCGTGACGTCACGCGGCCGGTGGAGAGGCCTTAGCATTGAGAGGGTGTTGATCTGTCCCGCATATCGGCGGACACCTGACCCGCGCCGTAAGGGAAGGGATGAAGGAGGGACTAAGAAAAGAAAGAGAGAAAGAGTGGAATAATTTCGACCGACCTGGGGATCTTTTACCGTGCACTGACATCGCACAGCGCTAAGGCGCGCCGTGTGCTGTGCGATGTCAGCGCACGGTAAAAGATGCCGAGGTCGGTCGAAATTATTCCGGAGCCCTCCGCTACGGCACCTCTTTCTCGCGTGTGCGCGCAATGTCAGTTCTCGCGCTTTTCGAATAGCAGGTATGCACGCTGATCTGATAAGCAAAAGGGGATAGTTCATGTCAAAAGTTCTCAAACAAATTTTATATTTTTTTAGTAGTTCTTGCACGGACTAATAGGCTTTCCTGTGCTTACTCAAGTCGATGAAGAATTGACAAAACTGGAATCGAGCGCCCACG
Organism: Amblyomma americanum; assembly: GCA_030143305.2. Lineage (NCBI taxonomy): Eukaryota > Metazoa > Arthropoda > Arachnida > Ixodida > Ixodidae > Amblyomma > Amblyomma americanum. The sequence goes on along the minus strand of JARKHS020027434.1, from coordinate 260,424 downwards.
TAATGCTCGCGCCGCGGTGTATGCTTACGGGTTGTGCGCGCTTGGGTGTTGACATATATCGGATATTGCATGAAAAACGCCTATCAAATTTGTTTTTTTGCACAATGTGCTCAAATTGTACACGGACATTATCAATTTTACATCATACCTCCCTCTATTATATATTTGTTGTTTAATGCAGTAGCATTAGAAGCCTCATCAGAAAAAAATTCCGTCTACGGGCATAAAACTCACTGACTAGATGAAGGAAAATTACGTCACCAGACCGGTAGTGACGTACAGAGTCGATCACACTTGCCTAGAGCGCTCGGGCGGTGTGCTGCGGAGCAAATGAGGTGAAATCTCTTCGCAGCTGCTTTGCTAGCGGTAAGGCGCTGTGCGGTTAACGTGTCTATTCTGCTGCTCTCCAGCGCAACCCAGTGAAAGTCAATACCTGCTTTAGAATTCCGCTTTATTTCCCCCGAATGGCACCTCTCGAGCACTCTAGAGAAATGTGATCGACTCTGTACGTATATGCGTCCGTGTCGCCACCTCGAGGCACATTCGCGTAAACTTCTAACAACCTGATAGATGAACCAAATGGATGTAGGTTGTGTGCAGACGAACGTGCAGGGGTCCGCAAACAGCACCACTCGCGAATAACACAAAACTCGATATAAAGGCATCAACAGCCTCGAATGCTATCGCAATGCCAACACACAATGTAATTAGGGGTTCCTGTGAATTCTGATCACCTATTATTGCTGATAACGAGAAAAGGGGAATACAATGCTGTCAAAGGAGGGCAACAGTTATCTCATATGCACGTAATTTAAGGAAGGCTGCTGTATTCAACAGGCACAGAGTCTCGAAAAAAAAAACCACGGAGAGACAATTTTTTATGGCAATGATGATGAAGACAATTCATCAAAGAAACACAGGGAAGAGCTCCGAGTCGACAGCCCGGACAATACTGGAAAGAGGCTGTAATGTTGTGTGAAAAGGTAGGGTGTGTGTGCCCCGCTGCGGGAGACACCGAAGGGTCTCCGGTAGTCTGAGCCCCCACCCCTGCCTAGATAACAAACACGCAACACTCTGACACAGTCTACAGAAAAACTCTATCTTTACCCTATCTGACTATCATCCCTCCTTCCCCACTCCTTCCTGCACCCTATGCCCAGAACCCTTCGCCTCTTCCCTACACAAACTCTCCTTGTGGACGGCGGACCCTACCCCGCGGGTCCTAGAGAACCTCAAGAGCTGGGAGGACTGGAAGACCTTGCTGCGCTCGGAGGACCCGGCCCTGCAGACCATCGCCACCTGTCGGACAGCCAGTGTTATGGACCTTAGGAACATAAACACATGAGTGCAGTGGGGTCGTGCGGGGACCCAAAGGCGTGCCCCGAATTCATTCGTAATAATAGTTTTGTAGCGATAGCTACATAACGGTAGCATTTTGAGCCTTCAGCGTGGCAGCGCCGCCACGCTGTCACGTGGTTGGTCACGTAGTGCGGAGCAGCTGCTGACGGCGCGGCGCCGTGGCTGATCACGTGTTTCGTCACCTGGTTGCTCACGTGACCAGCCACGTGGTGCGGAGCAGCTTCCGGCGAAGCCGAGCTGCCACAGCTGTGCGCATGCGCTGTGTCAAGTGGGACGAAGATGAAGAAGGAACGCCCAGCGAAACGGAGCGGCGAAAGACTGACTTTACAACTCAAATGAGCAAGTTCCACTCGGCCAGCTGTAGCTATCGCGTCACTCCAGGTTTAACCAGAGCTAAACCACTGCCAATTTCTCTCTCTCTCTCTCTGGAAATGATAGCAGGGAAGGATAAGGGGGGGGGGGGCGGTTAGAAGAGAAGAAAGAAGGATTGGGAAGGAGTAGCGAGAGAGAAATTCTTTTAAACTACCCATGTCCATGTCTGGGGTCATCAGAGTCAGGTGGTTAAGGGTCCGCCTCCAATACGTTAAACAGGTGCTGAAGGAGAGTGCATAGAGATGTCGTTCTGTCCTTATGGGCAACGCGCAGGCCTCTCACGTGGGTATGTTGCGGAATTAATCAAACAGCAGGTCAAGGGGCTAAGATCAGCGGGTTTCCCGCATGATGTTATAATACACTCTTGAAATAAAATCCTAAAAAAACTTGTCATTTTGTAAGTTTGAACCACCGGGACCTTCGAGTGGGGAGAAAAGGAAGTATGCGAAGAACCGTACATTCATCAATTGTCCCACCAGTTAAGGCGAGTAGGTAGCACACATTAGGCACAGGTTTTGTTTTCGGCTCCTAATACAGTCGTCCCTCGTTAATATAGGCGCTTTGATTCCCGAGCAAAAATATCCGTAAATCGAGTCGTCCGTAATAACGAATCATGAAGAAAAAAATTCTGAAAAAAAACGCTTTGTGATTACGAACTCCTTCTTTGAATAGTTGCGGGCTATGAAGTGGAAACTGGGCAATCTTGGAAAATCCAGGTGCATTATTCGGGCCGCCATTATCTTTAAAATCATGTGGTGCAGATTTTAGAACGTTTGGAGCGCCTAGTGGTCCATGAGACGCGTGATGGTACCTCTTGGTGGGATGAAGCATCTCCTACTATGACTATTAGCATCTCAAGAGCTATGTAGTCACTTGGCTGACAGCTGCTGAATGTGGTTTTGAAAGTAGCGCACAAAAAAAAATTTACGCAGCCAATCATGCAATGCCGCAGATGGTAAGGTGCATCGACTGAGCACCTTGCTACTGTAAAGCATGAAACCATATACAGGTGAAAAGGCCATTACTCCGGCATTTGCACTTTCGCAGTGGCTTTCGCTGGTGTTCTGCACTCAAAATAAAAAGGGCGGAACATCTAGCAAAGGCGCTCGGGATTTTGTTCTCATTGCTGTCCATATTAAGAGGACAAAAGCACATGGGTCCCAATGGGTTCCGTATATTTTTACCCTGTCCCTTGTCCGGACAGCGAGTTTCCATATTAACGAGGCGTAAATGCATTAAAACAAGTTTTGTCCCTAGAAAAAATGTCCGTAATTTGAGTCGTCCATATTAACGGGGGTCGCATTAACGGGGCACGACTGTATACTAGAAAAAAAATGTGTTATCGTTGACAGAAAAGCTTTAGAAAAAAATTGAAAAATAAATAAAAGTAGCAAGTAAAATATGAGCTGCAGTTTGCACCATGCACTAAGGGTGCGGTCTGTGGCATCGCTTTTACTTGCGGCAAGAACTATACAGGGCAGAACGGGAAATGCTTAAACACGCGACTACGCCAGTACAGCACGCAATTAAAAATTGCTCCTTCTTCCAACCTGGCTTTACATTACAGGGATTCCTAAGTCCAGTTCTTCGAAAAAAACATGCACACCTTTTTTCTTTGCAGGACTAAAATTCTGTTCAGGCATAAGATCAGTCGAGAAGAGAAGTATGCGAGGTATAGGAAATTCACAAGAACTGCGACACACGCCTCAGCACTCCCTCTGTTCAAATGATATGCAAGGTTTGACGAAATCTCGTCTGGTCGGGTAGTAAATTCATATGTCAGACAGAAAGGAATAGCACAATGGCTCAGCACCTGCATTATATAGTCTCCCAAAGATTCATAAGGAAAACGTCCCGATGCGACCGATAGTGCATTTTACACGGTCGCCCTTACACTGCCTGTCGGCTCACTTGCACAAGGTTTTGCACCACTCGTTGGCAAGGGCTCGACCTTCACACGAAACTCGGAGGATTTTATTGAAAAGGTGCGTGACGTCACGGTGGACGATGGCGAAATCATGGTATGCTACGATGTCAAGTCACTGTTTACCAGTGTTCCCGTGGATCTGGCTGTGGAGATGTGCCGGTCAGCGTTGCAGCATGACGACGGAGTGTGTGAGAGAACCCCTATCGAGCCATCGGATCTTCTGAAGTTGTTGCGGTTGTGCTCAGAGAACACTATCTTTCAAAGCAAAGTCTTCAAACAGGTTCGTGGCACTGCCATGAGTGCATCTACCTCTGTGACAATCGCTAACCTTACCATACAAGCATTAGAAGGACGCTCACTGTCCTCTTTCGAGGCCACGCCAAAGGTATTACTACGATACATCGACGATTGCTTCTGCATAATCAAGAAGAACGCCCTGGCTGCTTTCACGGAACACAAAAAGAGCATGGAAGAATCCGTCCAATTCACTGTGGAGCAGGAGGTTGCTGGCCGTCTTCCTTTCCTGGACACGTTAGTTGAGAGACGCGGCGACCGCCTTTCATTCAAGGTTTACAGGAAAGAACCGCACACAAGTCGATATCTACATTTCAGTTCTGTTCATCCGGCGTGTCACAAACGTTCTGTCGAGACCTCCCTCGCTAGACGTGCCAAAAATATTTGCTCAAAGCCTGATGATCGAGCTTCTGACCTACGCAAAGTGCGCCGAGAACCTAGTGAGTGCGGTTACCTTAACATTTCGTGGATTCCGTTCTACAACGGTCATCACGCCCATCGCCACCGGTTGGTCCCCCGTGCCGACCACGAGCTGCCATCACATACGTGCCAGGCGTGAGCGAGTCTCTGGCTCGTGTTCTGCGCACTTACGGTGTGCATGTCGCTCACGCTCCAGCGTGCAAGATGAAGCACGAGCTGGTGGCCGTAAAGGAAATCAAGAAAGAAAAATTTCCTGGCGTAGTCTATAAAATTTTCCGCGCTGACTGCGACTACAGTTTCATTGGCGAGAGCGAAAACTTCGAAATACGTTTGAGGGAACACAAGAATGACGTGACCAACAAGAAGAACATTGCTTCGAAAGCACTTTCGGAACAAGTGGAAGCAAGGACACACAGGATCGCCTGGGGACAGGCAGCGATTATCGGAAAAGAAAAGAATTGGCTGTCACGCAGATATCCGGAGCCCAGACTACAGACAAGACTCTAAATCGCAACGACGGTAATCTCCCGCCTACGTACACAACATGCCTAGAGCGATTACTGCGACGCACTTAAGCTTCTTCCTCTGGGCTTTCAGCTCAGTGAACAAGGCTTCCGTATACGGAAGCCGAAACGTCATTAACATCTTTTAACAACAACCTTTTTGGTCGGCGTTATTCCTTTCTTTTGACACTCCCCTGTTTTAGCATGATGTGTATGGATTCCTATCAGTAACACATTCCGTATATTTTTGGGGAAGCGCATGCGCTCCTGGTTGTAGATTTGGAGTGTTTATTATCCATATATTTTCCAATAAACTTTCAATTGTTAGTAGCAGTTCTTTTTTCTTCACCCTTTGTAGCAGCGCTGTTTTTGAAGTCAAAAACGTCGCAGACACTCAGCGACAGCGGCGAGTGAGCATAATGTAATGTCAGCTATAGACTATAGTAGAGTACGAATTAGAAAACCTACAGCTCGCAACAGGACCACATTGTCCGCAGTGCGTTCTATTAATCAGCTAGACAATAAGAGTAGCTAGCAGAATCGACATTTCGGGTTCTCGTCCTATTCATCAGGACACACAACGAATCAAATTCAATTTCTTAATATACGTTTTGTTTGGCTCGAAACAAGACCCATAACAACGGACTGTTTGGGCATAACGGAGCAGCAATGCGTGGCGGTCATGGACGTGGGCGGAGCTTCGCCAAAGATTTAGCTGTATTCGATCGCAGCAGTAGATGAGCGCAATTACTATTGAACAAATTGGAAACTCTGTCGATACCACGACCAGCAGTAAATTCTCAAAACTACGCGCGCTCTCGAACCACGCTTCGCTATCTCGCTAAATCATAACTAGGGGTTGAATTTTTTGGTTTAAACCGAATTCACAGAAATCACTTCTTGAAATTTGGTTTTAACCGAAGAAGGTCAGCATTTCTGGCATGCCTGTCACAACTAACTGACTGTTAAGTACCAGTTACAGTCGGTCACAGCCGAAAATTAAGAAATTGCCGGAACCAGGAACGTGGTAACTCAGAGATAGCACGACCACTTAGCTAAGCGCTACTGGCTATAGTAGTCTCGTGTGCTGATAATTATCACCGACTTGGAGTCGTCGCTTCATTAAGTATGTTTTTCCACTGCATGTACGGCCACTGAAACGTTTTGGAACCGTTACAAGCAACCGTGAACGCGAAACCATGTATAAATTGCCAGAAGGTGTCGTTTTCAGGCTTCCACGATGGTTAAGAAGTAGTTCCATCGCTGCGTCGGCACGCTGAGCATAGGGTGCGAGGTCCTTTCGTTCAGCGCAGAGTGCAACCAGAATGTGACAATCAGATTTTTAGAACTAAACTCCACTTACGTTTTAGCACACGGCGCAATCATTTAACTTCGGCATTTTTAATTTTGTTACGATTATGCGATTTTCTTCAAAAAAGACAGGTCTTCAGACTGCCATTTATGTGGTGCATACTACTGCACGAGCGGCTGATTTAACAAAAAAAAAAGGTTAATGTAAACTGTATGTCACTTTTGACCGGACAGGGACAACATATATTGCACCAATAAAAACCGAGAATTCGTTTGTAGAAAACAGTATTCGCCGAAAAAAAAAACGAAAGTGGTGTTCTAAAATTAGCATCGAAAAAAGTGCGCCGAATTTTCGAACAATAAAAACTGGAGTGTTCAGCCCCGACTCATAAGCCAGCCCACCATTGCCGCTCGAAATTGACAAAGGGAAAGCATCCCAGTCACCCCTCGTCCCTCCCCCGTGCACACGACACCGTGCGAATGCAAACACATCACGCGGTCCCATTCCTAAGCTGGAACCGAGGCCTAATGCTTTGCCTTGCGTACACGTTTGTGTACTCTGCACCCGTCAAGCACGTGGTTGTGGGGGAGAGGGAGACGATTGTAAATGCGGAGAGAAGAGTGCAGGCGCGAATAGAACGCATGCGTGTGCCGGCATGTTACATGAGCTGGCTCGGAGGCTCACGTAGCCGTGAACACAGATCGCTTCCTTGCATTCATCCGGCGATGCATATCTGTCTTGTGAGTCACGTTTTCGCGGCAGGCATATTGTACGGGACAATTGTAACGGGTGCTGAATCATATTAGATGCATATATGACGGGCTTCCATCGATAAAGTGAAAACTTAAGTGCGGTATGATTATAAGCGCTATGTGACGAAACACGCAATCAGCATTTTGCCACATAACCAACGATTCTGGACAAAAGCATTTTTGAACGGGAAAGAATTCATGAGCGCAACTCTTTTATATATTATGAGATTTCTCTATAAGCAATCAATGTATCCCCAGATCTCCCGTCGGAAGGCTTGAATTTTTTTGCAATTAACGTCCTTGCTATCGTCAAAAGCTAACCTCATTCGTTTTCTACGGCGTCTAGCTGCTCGATGCGAGCGATGGAAACACTATAAAAGAAAGAATTTGCTACACATCGGCAGAATGGACAATTGTCCTTCAATGTTTCTATGTCATACATTACAGTTTTCTAACATTCAAATTTTTTTCAAGAACGTTCGACAAGATTAGCCACCAAGTATGACTGGCAAGTATACACTTTGATTTTGTAAGCGATTTTTCTTTTCGTGACCCATTTTTATTCTAAGTTCAACGCAGAAGTAAAAATCAATCATCTTGAATGCGAGTTAAAAGTTTCCTGTTATACTCGTCGCATCTGCGCGCCTACAACCGACGGAGTCCTGGACTAAGGTCACCGCCCGAAACGGATGGCGATCATCTACCCAGCAATGTAGAATTAATCGAAAAAAGGTTTTTTTCTCCTCCTCCTCAAACGTGAGCCGGGATAAGTAAGAAAACAAACAATTGCCGCTAGGAGTCAGAGCATTTATACATCCCATATCCGTTCGAGATCCGTTCGTTGACCCGACCTCCGGTTTGGAAGGACGGCCAATGCTGCAATTTTTTTCTTCTTTATTTCTCTTTCACTTGCTATATGGTTTATGCTTTATGAGCGTTTAACGTCCCAAAGCGACTCAGGCTATGAGGGACGCCGTAGTGAAGGGCTCCGGAAATTTCGACCACCTGGGGTTCTTTGATGTGCACTGAGATCGCACAGCACGCGGGCCACTAGAATTTCGCCTTCATAGAAATTCGACCACCGCGGCCGGGATCGAAGAAATAGCTATTATAGGCGCCGTCCAGCTGCACCCAAACGGATTATGTATAATATTAAACCTCCTCAGTAAAGTTAGGCATGGCAGAGGCACACTCTCAACACAAAGGAATAAAAAAAGAGTAAGCTGTCCTCTAGCACAGTTCCTTTCATAAAAGGTAGTGCGCTATACGACAGATCTCCCACTCCCTTTTTACTCTCATATAGACGCATTCGTGTTTAGAGCGCAGGGGTAAAGCAGAGGGTAACGTAGAACGATGTCAGGAGTGAAGAAGTCAAGCGCAGGAATACTCAGGGAGGTCGGAAGAGAAGGTGAAAAATTGGAGTAAGCGCGCGCAGCGGCCTCAGTTGGAGCATTTTGACGTCACATTGTCTGCCAACGTCACCCATAATAGGCTCGTTTTACCTGTTGTAAATACGGGCGTCACCTCGAGGCTACCGGCGAAGTTCTGAGAGTTGCCAGGAGCTTATGTATCTCCAACCTGTATGCGGCAGGGGACGTCCTAATTCCCTGTGCCTACAAACTGCACCATGACGATACCAACAGCAGGCATTCTCAAAGCTAAGCGCAGGTGTCAGTAGATCACATTCCATAAAGCTAATCGCCTTCATTGTTGTTCAGGTTAGTTCGGTAGGAAGCGTTGCCATTACGGCATCGCGGGGCGTACTGTATATTGAAGGGGTACGGCCGACGGCCCTCGATAGAAGTGCTTAAACAAACGGTGTCAGAAAGATGTTATAGCTGCCCACCTACGAATTACGCGACGATTTATGATATAAGGTTATCAGATATAACATTAAAGTGAGAGTGAGTGAATCCGCGTGTGCGTGTGAGTGAGTGAGTGAGTGAGTGAGTGAGTGAGTGAGTGAGTGAGTGAGTGAGTGAGTGAGTGAGTGAGTGAGTGAGTGAGTGAGTGAGTGAGTGAGTGAGTGAGTGAGTGAGTGAGTGAGTGAGTGAGTGAGTGAGTGAGTGAGTGAGTGAGTGAGTGAGTGAGTGAGTGAGTGCCTGTGTGTGTGTTGTGTGTTGTACGTGTGTTTTTGTGTGTTCCTGTGTCTGTGTGTGAGCGAGTGTCTATGGGTGAGTGTATGTGTGCATTGTACGCGTGTGTGTTAGAGAGAGAGCGTTTATGTGTGAAGACCCACACACTCAATAAAAGTCATTTAGCTACTGCTGTCACTCCGTACGTGTGGCGAAAAGGCAGATATTTTCTGTTTTCGTTCATCGCCATCCTTTCAAATCGATTGGTTCTTTTCTCCATTTTCCATTGTTTATTTGCACATTATTCGGCACTGCAGCTGGCGAAAAGGGTTGCTTACTGGCTGTCATCTGTGACGACAGCAGTGGCAGTAACCATCGGTAGCTATCAAAAATAGTTAACGAAAAAAATGGTAGCAAAAAACACTCCCGGCTAGTTTGCTCCATTCACACAAAGCAACAGGTCACCTATTACTTTCGTCAGATGGTGATCAGCAAAGAAAAAAAATCAAAATTAAAACACTGCCCTGCCCGCACCGCCTATGGAACACCACGCTTAAAAGAATTTAAAATAAATAATCAGACACGAGGCAGTAATAAAAAGTGCAATCTTTGGATACCAAAAAAAAAAGAAAATGTCATATACCATAGCGCTAGCTGTCGAGGAAGGACCAGGCTGGCGGGCGTTTAGGCAATTCCCAAACTTACAGTTGTGTTTTAGTTTTTAAAAGAAGCTCACCTACTACTAATGACATTTTTCTTGCGCGACGTATGCCCTTCCGACTAACCCTTCACACCGGCTGATGCTTGGGAAATAACGTCCCCTCTGCCGTCGACACTGAATCCCAGGCGAGGTGACAGAGGTGACGAAGAAGACGTCCTCTACCTCAGCCCCCACGTACAACCCAAGGAGACGAAGGAGGCACGGCGGCTCAGCGCAGTACCCATATTCTTTGCCCCGGACACGGGTGCGGAAGCACACGCCGGGCTCGTGACGGTCAACGACACCCTCGAGAGCCACCTTTTCTTCCTGCACGTGGAGGCCAAGGTGAGAGCGGGTGCAAGTAGTCGCGAATACCATTTACAATTTCCCGCCACGTTCACACGTGTTATAAAATCGTTGAACTAATTCATTGCAAGGTCACACCAACTCGGCTGTGTTAGATCCCCGTGTTCCTGCAAGTCGGATAAGTATCATCATCAACCGAACTGAATATATCAACCGCAAAAACAAAAGTTAACTTCAGAGATTGAGGTTCTTAGCCACTGGTGGGATTAGCCTTGAAAATGTTCTGCCGGCAATTGCTCTATCGTTGCTACGCTTAGATATTAATTGAAATGGTAATTTTTGGCACTGATCAGTGACCTGGCAGATCCACGCCGGCATGCGCACAGTCCCCACAATACTTACCAGCTTCTGCTATCACCATCTGGAGTCCAGGTCACAGTCAGTCTCAAAGCAATCTTACAAGGCGAGAAGTCTACTTTCTGTATCAGCTAAATTTAGAGTATCGAAGGCGCTTGGCCACCAACAATCATACAAAGACCATTGAGAATCCGGTTTAAACATTTAATGCTATCTGTTTCTGGCTGTATACACACAGCTAGTACAGGGTGTGTACGTTCAAAAAGGTTGCTACCAGCCAGAAACGATGCACACACAACAAAGAAAGCTCAGGACTCGAGCTGGTAGTAATCCTTTATAACACGCATTAGCAACAGGTCCCCCATTCAGCCATGCTTCAGTGTGTACGATACGATAAAGCTTAATGAGGGCTACCAAAGCACGCCATGCGCGCGAGCGCCGGTGTCGGCAGCCTAAAAGACTACCGTCATGGGCTCTGCTGAGCATCATGTGTTGTGTCATCATTCTACCAGCATTCAAAAGCAACTGTTCTTCCTCAATGATTTCCTATTCCAGCACGACCACATGAATGCACCTCTACTACTGTGGCTGCAAGGAGGTCCCGGCAGCTCTTCCCTGTTCGGCCAGTTCCTCGAGAACGGGCCCTTGGCCCTTGACGCCCAGGGAAAGCTGCATCCAAGGGAGTACACCTTACGCGATTACGTCAACGTGATTTACTTGGACCAGCCCGTGGGAGCCGGTTTCAGCCGAACGGCCAGCCTCAAAGGTTACCCCACGAACCTCGAAGAGGTAGCCCGGGACATCCACCGGTTCCTGGCACAATTCCTCCAGCTCTTCCCACAGTACAAAGGACGCGACTTCTACGTTGCCGGGGAGTCATACGGAGGTAGGTAAAGCGGTGCTGGGGGTTCAGAAAACCGTCGAATGCAACTTAATTGTGCGGACACTTTGATGAAGCCTATCATTCACGAACCACCCTAGACAACCTTGCATTATCACTGTCCTAATTTGTACTAAACATGTTGCAGTTAACACTTTTGAACCACGGTTCTTAATAATTATGTGTACCATGAGACACATATTTCAACAGAACAACCTTCAAGTCTTAAGTCTGCCTTGGGCACAGGCACACTACTTGCTGTTGTTAGAGGTGCGACTGTGTTCCACACAAAGATGCGCTTACGCTGGATCCCTAAGGCCAAGAAAGAATGCGAAATAGGCGGTTTCAGCAAGTTAGTTCAACAGAGAGAGGAACTTTCACACTGCACGGAATGAGAGCAAGGACAAGTTGCAAGTGACTCATAGCAGGAAAAACAGCAGTTGGAGGTGTAGCATACATTTGACGACCTTCAAAACGTGCGAGTCCGACAAATAGGGGCGCTCGCACGCAGCTTATGGAACCGCGTATGGTGTCTCAGGATTAACGACAAGTGTGAACGGCCACTCTCTTCATGCAAGCTGCCAACCATTCGAAACAGTAAAGCATGTCTACTTCACACCACTTTTTTTTCCTTTTCAGCAAGAGCCGCCGTGGCCTTGGCAATTCGGCTGCACACGAATCAAGACCTCCCAGTAAAACTGAAAGGCATCATCAGTGGCGTCGGTTTCCTGGGTCCTGTATCCGACATGCTCGACCTAGCCGAGTACTACCGGCAGTTCAGCCTGCTGGACTTCCAGGGCTGGCAAGCCTACAGCCGGCGCATGGAGCAGATCAAACAGATGGTGGCCGAGAATCGCACAGACCAGGCCGCGCAGCTACTCTTCAAGACCGTGTTCGTCGCCACGGCGGGCGCTCCTCCCACCATGTTCCAGCGGCTGACCGGCTACACCTACGACGGCAACGCGCTTCAGAGCGTCGAGCCGGCCGAGTTCGCCGCCTACAGGAACTACGTGGCCAGCGACGAGTTCAAGGAGGCTGTCCACGTTGGCCACAGCGCGCAGTTCTCGAGAGATCCCCTCATCAATCAACAGCTCATGGGCGACTACTTCCGGAACATCACGGACATGGTGGCCACGCTCATGGACAACTACAGGTTCCTCGCCTACGCGGGACAGCTGGACCCCATCTTCTCGGCGCCGCAGGTCGAGTCTTTTTTGCGAAGCGTGGAATGGAGCCGCGCCGAACAGTTCAGGCATGGTCGGCGGTTTCCTCTGTACGCTGGATCCCACGAAGAAGGCGTCTCGGGTTACGTGACGACGGCGGGGAACTTCTCCTTCGTCGTGGTCGCGAACGCGGGGCACTACCCGGGCTTCGACCAGACGCGAGCCACGGACGAGGTGATGAGGCGTTTCTTGGCCAACAATCTAACGCAGCACGCCTAGGGCGTACTATGACAAAAACCAACTGTGCAGCGTCCACTTCACTGCAATGGACAACTACTCCTTTAGTATCAAAGACATGTACTTCATTATGCATCCGAACAAATCACCGAGTGATGTGCGCAGCATGTCTTCCCAAAAGAAAGAAGAAAAAAAGACTTCGAAAAACCTCGGGTTGGTCCGAGGTGAGTGCTGTGTGAACTGACTGTTAACTGCTCTTTTTTTCTTTTGTTTTTGTTTTATACGACTTTGTGTATGCCTTTGTCGTGCAATATATGTTTCCGTGTCGACGTAGGAGAGCATTTTGCTGGTTTTTACTGTTCCCTGAGCGAATGAGCAATCTTATCCATATATGTGAAAACAGGCTTTCAACTTTACAACGCACGGATGACACACTTCTTTGGATTAACCTGTGCAGCCAAGTATAGTAACACTCAAAGCAGTGTAGGGGTTATTTACTAATTCCGCCAGTTATCACGTATGTCTACTTACCAATACGTCTACTTACAACCAGCCATCGTGTTACTCTTAAATACAGCGCCCTGTTATAAGTACATATTTCATTTTGTGTTAACTGCATTGGTAGGGACCATTGTTTCAGCCGAATGCTCGCACACGCTCGCTTACAGCCACAGCGTGCAAACACTTCCATTTCTGCCGCGGTGTTCTATTTTTAGGCAGCAATAAATCCCTCCCAAGGTGTTCTTGTTTCCGAATGTGCTGTTATTCCTGCATATCACTTCCCCATTAGTATCGTCTAGGTTGATAACTTATCATTTTTCCGCAGAATTTAAATACTTACAAGTACAGTCGCCCATTGTATGCTATTTCTTGTTTGAATATCTGTCTTCTACTCCTTTTAATGCTTTCAGCAACAAATGAGGCATGCACCGCAGAATGACAATACGTTATCTGGGGGTAGCTCAATAATACTCAGGCAGGTTAATGTCACTTCGAAGGCGCCAAGGCCGTCATTTAGAATTGTTAATCGACCTCGCTTGTGCATCCTCACCAGGAACTAATATGTTTGTGTTTTTGTTTTCAGCATTTCAGTTGCGTCGTTTGCCTTTAATTTGTTGCTGGTAGTACATACACCGTGCACGTAAGACACTGCTAGGAACGCCATCCAGGAGCGCATTTATATGTACGGCAGGGCCAGCCCCCCCCCCCCCTCTCAGCAAGAATTTTTCTACGAGACGAAGTCCAAAAAACGCATTGTGTTCCTGGAGGCACTGTTCCTCCTTCCACTGTCCCTTCCGACAGTACCCAATAAATTCGCCTCTGGCACGAGCGCATATTCCGACACTCTCACGGGTGGGAGCATAAAGTCAGCGAATTTGACACCGTCTCGTTGTCATCTGGTAAGTATACAAGTCACGTCATGGCACAGATCATTTGGAACCTATGGTCCCTGGCATAAGTTCCCAGTCAACAACCAGATGGGTTCTCGGGTCTTGCGGTGCTGCTCGCATCGCACACCTAGCGCTCCGAATCTAAGATGGTGAGAAGAGCTTTCCTCCTTGCCCCTTCACTGCTTTGGAGTGCAAGGATGCCACTAGATTGCCAATGCACGGCCCAGCTGCAAACCCAATAGACTAAGAACTTTTGGAAAGGACAGTGTAGTACATCTTATAATGGCGGGTGGACTTTTAGTGCGAAAGCACTACTTGACGGGTTCGAACCCAACCAAGAATCTTGTGTGAAGCCTCGAAGTAACTCGGGTAAGCGCAGGTTAGCTTCGGAGGAGCGTCGCGCCACCTGTAGACAAACGGAGCAAGCTCTGGTAAGTTCGGAGGAGCGTCGCGCCAGCTGCAGCCAATGGGAGGAGGGCGTTTTGCGCCAAGCTGCCGCCGAATGAGACAGAGGGCGTGAAGAGAAGAGCGAGGAACACGGTTGCGTGCACATTCAGATGCCAGAAAGAAGAGGAGAAGAATGAACACATGCTTTCGCACATCAACTGGGTTTAACTATGTTAAAACCCTACCGCTTTTTTCCTTGCTTTGTCATGTTGTGCGCATTTTCTTCCTCTTTCTTTTTCTTATTCATTTGCTTTCTCTAGCGCGAGGCGCTACCAGCGAGCTGCGCTTGAAACAAAGAGAGGGAGCTAAGAGACGAGCTCAGAGGCTCAAGTCAAAATTGCATGCGAAAGAAAAGGCGCCGATCTGGAACTGTTTTGTGCAGCCAGAATCAGCACGAAGGCTGTCGGTTTTGCTTTGGCCGATCAAGACGAATAAATCCCTGCTAGTGCGGAGCTGAAATGCGTTTTGATAAAATTGAAAGTGCAGGACAGAGGAACCAAAGGAGCCTAGATTAGATCATGCAATTTTCAGGCTTGTTGCGAAAAGAAACTTCGGTATAGCACTCTAGGCCTGACAGGGTTAAGCTCAGAGTTATCACCTTCATAATGGTTCTATCTGTAATACACTCGAGTTATTGCTCAGCCGTTCATGTGAACCACATATTAATCGGGTTGATTTGCTTCCATGCCTGACGACACCCTGCCGCATAGTGGGGCGAACCAAGCGCATGGGCATGATGGCACTGCCGACTGCGTGGTGCCAGTCTAAGTATAGCCGTGTGCTTACACTATCTCCGCAATGTCGGTAATGACTAACTACGTTCACTAGGTCGACTGATCTCTTGCTGCTTTAGTTTAGGGTTGTTTTTTTTGTCAGTGAGACACAGCAAGCAGGTATAATATTCCTCGTGGCCAAACATGAGCCTCTACGAAAGTATCCACCGATCCAACACCTCATGCTCACTAGCGGATCGTCCCTGCATTTGTCTGTAGATGTGCGCAAGAAATGTCTCCCTTTTCCGGATGCCATCAGTGGTGTGCACGTACAAGGGGTGTTGCATAAGTTGGGTACCCCAGTATGTTTTCTCTGTGTTAGAGAGCTGAGCTTCTCTGCGCAAGTTCGGGAAACGCCTGACATGCAACAAACACGGTAGCAGTTCAGTCTAAGTAGAGCGCTCGAAGTGCAATGTTGCAAGTGAAGTACAGTAGAAGCTATGATTTTCGTGGATCATCGGGTCAAAGTTGTTATGCTGCCTATAGGCGGCAGACAGAAGTGACCGCCACGAAGTACAAGAACTGCCAAAATAAACAGTGAACGTGGTTTTTTTCCTGGTTCGTAATGCCTGGTTTGGTTTATGGAGGTTTAACGTCCCAAAGCGACTCAGGCTATGAGGGACGCCGTAGTGAAGGGTTCCGGAAATTTCGACCACCTTGGGTTCTTTACCGTGCACTGACATCGCACAGTACACGGGCCTCTGCAATTTCGCCTTCATCGAAATTCGACCGCCGCGGCCAGGATCGAACCCGCGTCTTTCGGGCCAGCAGCCGAGCGCCATAAGCACTCAGCCACCGCGGCGGCATGCAGATTTGTAATGCCTGCATGACTGCTCAGCTTCCCACTGAGTGAAATGCTTTCTCGCAGCCAATGAATGCTGTATGTCGGCTTGGTTACATTCGGTTGATTTGTCCATCACGTGAATATTATTTAAGATCTGTTGTGGAAAATCATTTACCAAAGCCTTCCTGGCCCTTTGGTTGATTGGAGTCTAAGGTTGTCCGGATTCTATTAGCGACTACTTTAGTGAATACGTAGTAGGCAACCGACAGTAAGCCGATCGCCATGTAATTTTTCATGTCCTTCCCGTCCCCTTTATTGTGGATTAAGTTAAAATTAGCTTTCTTCCAAGATTTCGGTACGGTCGAGGTCATGAGACATAGGGCTTACAGGGCGGACAGTTTTTATAGCACAATTTGTCCAACGTCCATCAACAGATCGGCTGTTACTTGATCCTCACCAGCTGCTTTCCCCCTTTGCATTGCTTCTAAGGCTCTCTTTAATTCCTCTTTCGCTATTGGCGAGATGTCCCGTTGCTCTGCGCTACTGCCTCTCTCATTAATGTTCTGATTGATTCAGCTACTGTACAGATCTGTGCAATGCAAGCACATGATTATAAATGTATAAATGCTACAAAGTTATATAAAAGTTTATGCAATGTAATATAAATTTTATAAATGCTAAAGTATCACAAATCTAAATTATTCCGCCCGCCTTCACTACGGCGTCCTTTATAGTCATGTTTCGCTCCGAGGTGTTAAACCCCACATACCAAACATACCGTTCCAACCATCGGTTCTTTTTATGGATGACCCTAGCCCTCGTTTCAGTGGTCATTATCACTGACCAGCGCAGTATATAATCATGTCGCTCACTTCACCTATTGTCTCCTTGGTTAGAGTAAAGAGCGGGCCGGTCTTACGCAATCGCGAACAATTCTAACGCACATTGAGATGTGCAATCACCCGACGCCATGGGATGAATATACGGACATACCATCACGTAGGGCTGTGAATGTGCCCTACTTAGGCGCTAACTAAGCAGCACACGTCTATGCAAGCCATTGCCCCTTGACAGAAGCTTTGTGACCACGGCCGAAGAATGAATTTCAAAACCGTGCAACGTGTTCTCTAAACGACTTCTAATGAAAGCAAAGCTGCCACAGCAGTAGTGACTGTGAATGTGCACTGATGACATGCGCCTGCGCGCGGGCCGTTTGTGCGCGTCATGTCAGTTCTCGCGCTTCTCGAATAGCAGGTACGCAGCCTGGTCTGATATGCAAAAATGGATAATTCATGTCAAAGCGAGTGGGCTTTCCTGTGCTTCATTCAGTCTATGAAGAATTGACAAAACTGGAATCGAGAATCCACCTAATGCTGGTGCCGCAGTGTATTCTTACGAGTTCTGCGTTCAGCCTTTTCTAGATATATGTAGTATATATTGCTTTAAAAACGCTTTTCAACGTTTCCTTTTCTGCTGAATATGCTCACATTGTACACGAACATTATAAATTGTATACCTCACCTTCCTCTAATATATATCTGTCGTTTAAACGGGGTAGCACTACATGACTCATAACGGAAGAAAAAATGTTCGTCGCTCATAACACTCACTGTCTGGATGGAAGTGACGTCACCAGACAGGATAATTCCCATGGTTGAATGAAGTGATGTCAGCAGACCGAATAATTACGAATGGCTAGAGGGAAGTGGCGTCTTCAGACCGGAAGGGACAAATATACGTCCGTGTCACCCCATCGAGACACCTTCGGGCAAACCTCTAACCACCTGCTAGATGAACCAAAGGAACGTCTGGATGTGTACAGACAAACCTGTACGCGCAACGCATGGGCAACGCGCAGGCCTCCCACGTGGCTACGTTAAAGAAAAGTAAGCGATGTTGCGGGGTCTTCGGCCTGGGTTAGTTCTAATATGTGTATACGGCCGGGATCAAGCCCGTGAGATCGTGCGTAGGAGCCGAACGTCGCAGACACTGAGTGACAAGTGACCGCAATGTAATCTCCGCTATAGACTATAGTAGAGTACAAATTAGAGTAACGGCAGCTGGCAACAGCAGCACATTGTCCGCAATGCATTCTATTACTCAGCTCAGGTAACGAAATCGACATTTCAATGTCTCGCTCTATTAAACAGGACAAGGCATAAAATTCATGGTTTTAAATTTCATCACGTATTTTGCTTTTTGTTTGGGAGTAAAGAAAGCCTATAACAACAGACTGTAAGGGTATAATGGGACAGCAGTGGGTAGCGGTCATGAACGTGGGCGGAGCTTCGCCGAAGATCTAGTTGTATTCGACCGTAGCAGCACGCAAGCACAATCATTACTGAACAAATTGGCAGCTCCGTCGATACCACAACGAGAAGTAAATTCTCAAAACTACGCGCGCTCTCGCGCTACTCATAAGCCAGCACAACGCTGTCATTCGAAACTCACAAAACATGTGTTTGCATTCATGCGACACCGTGTGACGCGACACCGTGTGAATGCAAACACATGACGCAATCCCATTTTAGGCCTAAGCTGGCGCTTTCCTCGTGGCCTAGTGCTCTGCCTTGCGTACATTTGTTTACTGTGCTCCCGTCACGTGTTGGGGAGGGGAAAGTGAAGCGTCTGTAAATGCGAGGAGAGAAGAGGGGCAGCCACCGCGTATGCCTGTGTTACGTGAGCTGTCTCGGAGGCTCATGCAGCCATGCACACAGCTCGCTTTCTTGCATTTATCCGATGACACGTATCTGCCTTGAGGGTCGCGTCTTCGCGGCAGGTATTATAAGGGACAGTTGTAGCAGGTTCTGAAACAAGCTCGATGCAACTTAATTGCGGCATGAGTATGATGAGTACGAGACGAAACGCGTAATCAGCATGTTGCCAACTAATAGTCCCCAAGTATCACTACCACGCATACACTTTGTTTTTGTAAACAGTTTTTCTGCAGGTTCGTGGCCCATTTTCCCCCTTCTTAAGTTCAATGCAGAAGTAAAAATGAATCGACTTGAATGCGAGGTTTAAGTGCCCTCGCATAATAGTCGCATCTGTACATCTACAGCCGGACGGAGTCCTGGACTGAGGTAACCGCCCAAAACAGATAGCGATCACTTATCCGCCAATGTAGAGTTGATTACAAAATCTTTTCCTACCCTTCCTCAGAAAGATACCAGGATGAGTAAGGAAACACAACTGCCGCTAAGACTCAAAACATTTCTAGATCACATATTCCTCCTAAGCACGTTCGTTGACCCAACCTCTGGTTTCGGAAAAGGCTGCTGTCGTTTTTATTCTTTCTTTCTCTTTTGTCCGCTTTATAACTCTCACGGGCGCCGTCAAGCTGCATCCGAACAACTAATGTGTAATAATAAACCTCCAGAGTAAAATTAGGCATGGCAGGGGCACACTCCAAACAGAAAACAGTAAAAAAGGAGTAAAGTGTCCTCTTTTCATAAAAGGTAGTGCGCTAGAGTAGAGATTACTCCTTTTTTTTACTCTCATATAGACGCATTCGTGTTTACAGTGCAGGCGAAAGCAGAGGATTACGTAGAACAATATCAGAAGTGAGCGGAGAGGTCTCGCGCAAGGAGTACGCAAGGAGGTCGGAAGAGAAGGTGAAAAGAGGGCAGTAAGCGCACGCAGCGGCCTCAGTCGAAGCACATTGACGTCACACTGGCTGCAAACGTCACAGCACGCATCCTCAAAGTTAAACGCAGGTGTCAGCAGATCACATTCCTTAGAGCCAATCAGCTTCATTTTTGTCCATGTTAGTTCAGGTAGGAAGCGTTGCCATTACTGAATTAGAGGGCGTGCTGTATCTTGAAGGGGTAAGATTCAGGGCGCCCGTTAAAAGTGCTTAAAGAAAAGGTGTTAGTGATAGGCTGTAGTAGCGGATCTTCGAAACCCGTGAGGATTTAGAATATAAAGGCATCAGATAAAACACTAAATTATTGTGGTGGTCATTTATCGCACGTCTTCAGAGAGCGCCAGTGCCAACGCGGCTAAATGTTAACAATGAGATCGCAGGCGAGCTTCAAATGGCCGATAAAAGGAGTAAAAAATTTCTGCTTTGGCAAAGTGTAACGGATAACTCGAGAGAAATACAGGCGCCAAGGTATGAAGCATGCCTGTGCATAAAACCCATGCTGTAATAACAAAAGGTGAGAGTATAGAAGCTAGCATAGAGAGGCTCCGAGTCAGTGAACTCGGTCACGGCATAATACGAGGAATTTCAAAAAGAAATAAGGGGAAACCATGGAGACAGCTGTAAGGTAGAAAGCATAGAGTATAAAAGTGAATACCTCCCCTTAATTGGTGCATGTTAAATGGCACTGCTGATGCTTAACTGATTCGCATCGTGTCGCATCGTGGCGGCATCGTCGAAGCGTGGCGTACGGTTTCCTTAATTCAGACCCCGTGAAAGACAGTTTAATCTTGCTTAGAAGTCTGTTTATCTCTCACTGTAAATGACATGACTCATCGCTAAGAAAGGACCTCTTTCTTTTACAGCAGTAAATTTATTGCAGAATTATTAAAGGCTTCCGGTGGCATAAATCGACAATCAAAGAATATTGCTGTACTGCCTCGCTACCCAGACACGTGGTGTGGTCACTGCCAGAGAGAGCATGAATGTTCCTTCACATATTGACACATATCGGGTGACTGGATCGAATGATCGTACCGAAATAATTTTACGTCCACTCGCGTCCCGTAAACATCTGATCGCGATAGAACGTGTTCGCGGGTGTGCATGTGAATGAGTGTCTGCATGAGTGACTGTGTGAGCGTGAGTGTTGCCTGTGTGTTGTGCTATCGCTACTAGAATATTAGGGCATGCGTGTTCGCAGGAAAAGTTTATGGATGCACTACCCAGCTACCCAGACACGCGGTGTGTTCACAGCCAGAGAGCATGAACGTTCCCTCACATGATAGTGCCGAAATACTTTTTTTTTTCGCAGACTCGCGTCCCGTAAACCTCTGATCGCGATCCACCTTGAGATATGGGCGAACGCCGTCAACGTCAGCCTGTGAGCACCACCAAAAACAGAAACTCGAGCAGTTAAGGAAAGTACGCTCACGCCGCACCTCAAATGGTACACCGCGGGCGGCTGCTGCCGTCCGGCTTGTAAACAGCAACTACAACGCTAACGACGCCGTTGCTACCCGGACAAGATGTCCTTACGATCGAGAAAAACCACGTGACTTCCTCCACAGTTTTCTCCCATGTTGTTGTATGGGAATGGCCTCTCCTGAGTTTTCTTTCCTCCATGAGCGCAGGCCTGAAAAAACTGAGCGGTGTTAGTAAAAGTCGCGCTAACTGACCGGGTGATCGCGCATCGCCCGACGTCTGATCAACCGCTGTCTTCCCATAGCGGATGTCGCTGGAACTAACAGCGCTGCAGTCGCGCTGTCCTACATGTCTCGCGCGTCGTCTGCTATGCCTCCGGAAAGACTGGCAGCGCCGCACTGGTGAATCTCTTCGGAGTGAAGAAAACAAATGTGACCTGGCTGGTGCTTCTACCTGGCGAAAAAACCGCGCTGCTTGCAAAGCGCGAAGGCACCAACTCATTCGGAAGGACTGCAGACGAACGGCTCGCTTGCAGACGACATACAGTGTTTGTAAGAAGTAGTGTGAACTCTAGTCAGAAGTATACAGCCCAAGGGTTTTGCTTCTATAAACCCTGCAGCGTGGCTCGTTCCGCATCCTATGCGTCCCTAATCTCTCGAAGGTGGAGAGAAATCGCATCGACTATAACCCTCCGAATCTTAGGATTGCAAAATGTGCCAGACAGCCGCGCCACAAGGCTTAACCCCGTGTGTGTGTTCCGTATTTATCTTTCTTAGTTGCGAAAAATTCTCCTGCGTAAACTATAGTTGCCTGTTTGCGCCCAAGCGCAGGCCATAGGGTAGCTTGTGATAGTCCGCGTTTTTAAATAAACAATTTAAACATCCGAACTTCTCTGCAGGAGCTCGCCTCGATGAAAATTCTACACGCAGACGACTCCAGTTTTTCACCGATTCCGGGCAGTCCAGGCAAGTTATTCGATGTTAAATTATTTATCGAAAAACGCAGATTATCATAAGCTATCCTGCGGTCTATGCTTGATCAGAAATAGAGCAGTGGTTTGCGCAGGAGAACTTTTTACCACCCGGACAGATAAATGCGGTATAGCCTGCACAATATTGTGCGCGCTTATCGTCCGCATCCTGCACAATAGTGCTCGTCCTTATCGTGCGTCCTAAGCGCTGGCGTGTCTTTCCTTTCACTTGGTCCCGTCCTTAGCGCTTTGAATTTTTCTTGTTCTTTCCTTATCGTGAAGTCTTCGAAAAAATTTTCCCGCCTCAACCGCTCGATCACTAGTGGTGAAACTGCGCGCAGAGCTGGCGTATTTGGTGACGCTTCCTTGCAATGGTAACTTTTCATAGTAACTTCTCCTTGTAAGTTTGAAAATGGAACTCACCTGGTTCAACCGAGCATGATGAAAACCCGTAATTGTCTGCGCCAGCGCCTCCTCTATATATTTCTGCTGTCTGCGCCGAGGTCGACAAACCAGAAGCCGCCAATGCAGTCTCGTCACCAAAGGGCGGTGCTGGCGCCTTTTGTTAATTGTCTGCAAGAAAAAACGCGACGATGTG
Source organism: Amblyomma americanum (assembly GCA_030143305.2). Classification (NCBI taxonomy): domain Eukaryota; kingdom Metazoa; phylum Arthropoda; class Arachnida; order Ixodida; family Ixodidae; genus Amblyomma; species Amblyomma americanum. The sequence continues at coordinate 237,736 of JARKHS020027434.1, read as the reverse complement.
AATGGAGGCGAGGTTTTCATGGTGCGCGGACCCTTTGATGGCGCCACCGCTGCCTTTTGGCAGCGAGTTCGTCGATCCAGATGATCCAGACGAACCCGCAGTGCATCATTCACGGCTGAAATAAGTAAATAAAGTTATCAAACTTGATACGAGACAAAAGTTATCGCAATACGCAAGTTCTGCGCGCAATTCCACCGCGAACGATCCAGAGGTTGTGGCAAGAAAAATTTTTCGAAGTCTTCACGGTAAAGATGCATTGTACTGTATTTTTGAGATGCCGTACTTATACTGTAGTCGCAAGGGTAACTTATAAACATGCATGAAAACACGGCTTATTGGGTGACTTTCGCCTGCATTGCACAATATATTTGGTTTTGAGGTATGCTCCGGAAGGCGCAGGAAAGAGCCCACGGATGGCACGTACCGGACAGCAGGCAGTACCGGTCCCGTGAGCAATACGCACCTCTTGCCCGTTTACAACGAGCTTGCAGCCCTTGATAATATTGTCATGCTCAAAATTTCGCTTACATACCTTAGACTTGCGAGACGGTTGTTCTTGCAGCACAATAACTGCTCCTACCTTTCAGACTGGCTGTCGTCGTGAGGCGGTGTGAAAAAGTGATGATCGGCTGCATCGTTTCTGTTGCCACTTGTCCAGCCGCAAAGCAGGATGACATGTAACACTCGCTTGAAGTCATCAAGTGCACAAATGTCACCGCAAAGTTTTCACAGTCACTACGAGCACCATCCACACAAAAACCAGCTTGAAAGTCCGACTATCGTTGCTGCTGCAGCGAACGAAACTTCCGCGCCGGCAGACGATGCAGACGGATGTCTGAAGCCGGCTGTCGATGAAATAGAGAAGCAAGGCTTTGATTTTTCAAATTAATGGTCATACTTAAAAAGACACTACTGCTAAAAATTAACGTTCTGGAAAGGCTGGAGTCAACGTTCTTAGACAAGGTTATTTTCGCTAAGGCTCAATTTTGGTCGCGGGAACTGGTGGCGCTGTGGTCGAGCAGTTCCGTTTTCTGCACTGACTGCAAGTAGCGCCTCTTGCGGCAAGGAACGCCGTTACATCCCAAACATCGCCGCCAACCCGCCAACGTAAGGTTTGCGTTTTGGGCGCGCAAGTGACGCTGAGGCAACGTGTTGTCGGTAAATTTGCAACTTCACGCTTTCGTGACTAATAGAACTGACGCAGGCGCAAACCGTTCGCCAAGATGTCCGGCGCAAACACTGGCGAGAAGGAGAAGAAGCGGAAAGAGAGCATAGTCGACCTTTCTAAGTACTTGGACAAAGCCATTCGCGTCAAGTTCCAGGGTGGTCGGGAGGCCACCGGCATCCTCAAGGGATACGACCCGCTGCTGAACCTGGTCATCGATAATGCCACGGAGTTCCTACGAGACCCCGACGACCCTTACAAGCTCACGGACGACACGAGGACTCTGGGACTTGTCGTGTGTCGTGGTACGGCAGTCGTAGTGATCTGCCCTGTGGACGGCATGGAATCCATACCCAACCCGTTCGTCCAGCACGAAGGCTAGCCGGACATCTTTCATGCTGAGTGTACATTTCCAGTTTGTTTTCATTGGATGTGATTCCTTTGTTTTGTTTATTTGCGCGTTGTTGCGTCTGTGTGTGAATAAATAATCGCACGCCAGCCGCTGCTCACGGCCAGTCGCATGGTGTTTCGGCGTTTCTATGACCTCCTGGCTACGCCATACCTGTTTTGGCGTTCTAAATACTATGGCGCATTGTGTGCAATACTTTATTGCTGCTGAGCATGCTTCGCTTGCATTCGCGATTCAAAGTAGCCGACGTATCGCTACAGCGAACGGTAGGACGCTCCGGAGTCGGGCTTCGATTGGGCTGTTAAGCGCGCCAGGTGGCGGTGGTGCATCTGGCGGGATGCAGGGACTTTTTGAAGGTGTAATAAAAACGGTGCGACGAACGAGGGCAAAAGAAGAACACGCAAGACAGGACCAGTGCCTGTGTTCTACCTTTGTCCTCGTTCGTTGCGCCATTTTCATTACATCTTCAAGCATGAAGCAACTATCCCAAGCAAGAGTTTTACTAGAGACTTTAGCGGGCAGTAAACATGCATATGAGGCATTTTTCTACTTTGCAGAGTCATTCTTTTGCAACAGGTGTATGAATATATACTTCGCTAACTATTGCACACAATCATGAGCAGAAAGTGTAAATGCAGAATACCATTTTGTTCACAGGAGCTGTTCACATTTCAGTCTGTAGTACATGCAGAAGCAAGGACAGTCTACTCGGGCGAAAGGGAAGTGGCGCTGTTGTGAAGCACACAGCATAGTGGGTTACAGTATGAATTGCCGAGAAGCTTTTGGAAAGGAGCAATGGTGCGAGGGCTTACCTTGGAGAATGCGGTTTTGTGCCTAAGGTTGTAAGTACAAGCAGGGCTGGAAATAAGTGTGCTCGAGCGGCTAGCATTACGTGCTCACAGCAAAACCACAAATGAGGCAGTGCAGGACGTGGGCTAGATGTCGTCTGAAGCCCAAAAAATGCAGTTATATATTGTGCGAAGAATGGGTTTGGGAGATACACGAAAACTGATGGGCAGCTAAGGTGTTTAAGTATTTGTACAGATGGAGTAGTGCTTCGCAGCAGAGAAAGAGAACTGGAAAAGTAACCATAAGTATGGAGGATGCCACAGCGGGGTAATGGAGAACATTAGTTGGAGGGTCAAACATGCAAAGGGTATGAACTCTGTAAATTCAGTTGAAAGAAGCCGACAATGAACCTGTATGTTGCAGGGAAAAAGAAATGAATCACTAAAATTCAAAAAGCAGTGCCTTGTTTGAAATGGGATCAGGGCGCTTTGAATTATAGCTACAAAAGGATATATGCTGAAAAGGATGATTCATGTAGCATGTATTAAAAAGTCAGAAAATACAATTGCACATATTTGTTCAAATGAGGTATTTACCCAAGCGTCGATGCCACTAGGTCACCTCCTTTGAAGCACTAGGGTTCATGAATAATGAAAGTAATGTGTGTGTGTGTGGTAGAGGTCAGTAAAAAAAACTGGTTTGGTGGCTTAAAACCAGAGCAGTGACAAGGATACATATTTAGAAGTCAAATTCAGTACAGCATAAAGGTTATCGGAATTTGTATTCGAAAAAGGGCGAATTCCATGACGCACTTATTAAGGTGAAGAACATGGTTTAAAACGAATAATCTTCAGCCTGGTAGCGCCTGCCACTGGCTCGATTCTAAGAGGACACTCCCACCATGCATTCACTGCGCAGCTTTGCTCACCTGCTTCTGTACCTCGTCACTTCGCAAGAAAAGTAGCATCCCTTACCTTTCTAACTCAAACGGAAAATTTATTTTAGCCGCCGCAGTGGCTCAATGGTTATGGTGCTTAGCTGCTGACCCGAAAGACACCGGTCCGATACCAGCCGTGGCGGTCGAATTTCGATGGAAGCGAAATTCTAGAGGCCCGTGTGCTGTGTGATGTCAGTGCACATTAAAGAACCCCAGGTGGTCGAAATTTGTACAGCCCTTCACTACTATGTCCCTCATAGCCCGAGTCGCTTTGGGACATTAAACTCCCATAAACCTAACTATACCAAAATTTATTTTGTTGGCAAACAAACTACAGGCTGCACCATGTGGCTGAATGTCACTGCACAACAAGCACCTCATAGTCTTTATTTTGCGCAAAACAAACACACCACTCCAAAGCAAGCAACTTCTCAAGAGTTCAAGAAACGTGACGCAAAACATACGATTGGACGAAACTTGTACATTGGCCCTGCAAAAACAGCAGGACGGCATGTTTCAGACGGTCCTTCGAAGTTCCCAACAAGAAAATACAGCACAAGAAAGGAGCACTGCTCACGACGTGTCCTTGAAATAAAACACCACAGATTCTCGGGAAGCAGTACTTTACAACAAGTAGCGCTGCCATTCTACAAACATACAGCTGCACATTCAAGCCTCGAAGGGAAAAGACGAGTTGTACAAACGCAGAAATGGGGGGGATACGGGAAGGCACAGTCAGTTAGGCACTTCAATAATTTCACCGCACAGCACATTCACACAGTCACCTCCATTGGCATTAATCAGATCGACTCGTCTTGGCTAAAATGTCAAAAACTCAGTGGAGCACACTATGCAGTGAGAACGGACGAAAAATATGTGCACTTTACAAAAAATTTCGCCACCTATTAAGCTGCCATCTCAAAAAATCACTCACGAAAATTGCGCGCATTTTCATTCCTCCTAGGTCTAATAGCGTGGCACAGATTATAAAAAGCAGCTTACGACAGACCAACAGGTACAGCTTACTTGAATCAATGAATCTCAGTGTTTTGTAGGCTTTTTAAATAAAGCACATTCTGTATGGTGACACAGAGCAGCTCATCAGAGGCAACACAAACCTGATTGCCAATGAAACAAAAATGTTTGGCCTGACATAGGTCTTCGACGCTTCACAGCTCGTCAAATTTGTAAAATTGGCCTTAAAAACAGAGGCACTAAAGGTAACAAAATATAAATTAAATAAAATGCTTCATGCTAGCATGGCAACAACTGCACTTTTTTCTGTAGATTCTAGATGGCACAGCTAGGCGCCAATGCTAGTGCAAGCACACAGGAAAACAACTGCACACAAACTACATAAATTAACTGCAAGCAAACTCCTGTACAGTGATCTGTAGCACAAAGGCTATATAATGCTGGTAAGTCGTCACAAAGGAAGTGTTAAGCTGAACGGCATAAAACAAACAACTGCCGGCTGAGCCTATTACAAAGAGCGGCACGACAGACTTGCCGACAACCAAAACGGGAAGCAACCTATCCAAAAAGTAAGCCACAACAAATTGCTCATTGCGAAACACATCAACTTGCATATATGCATTGTGTATATATAATATATATATATAATATAAAACTGGACGACAAGGATATTAAAACATGCTCACCTACGTAAATAGAGAAAACGAAAATAAAATATTTCTAACTACAGTAGTAAGAGCCCTAGCTAGCGCAAACTCTCGTTAATACCACTTTGGCATCGGCTCCGCCCCGCCCGCCCCCGCCCACTCCACTGTACCCTCATCAACCCCAAATGGAATGCATTCTATCTCACGATGTCCTCACAAAGGAACTAAGACAGGACATCGCTTAATTTTTTTTCCCCCAAGCATCATCCCCAACAGAGAGTCTCTGGCCACTGACACGTAAGCCGGCTTCTTTCTCACTTCATTACATGAAAACACTCCAAGTGATGGATAGAAAATAAATAAAGCTGCCATTTTTCACAGCTACCGCATCATAGTAATCATTCACCGAAAACAGCAGGCTCCTAAAACATTGTCAATGCCATTGCAACCATCTGTCCCTTCTAGAGGTCAAAGGCAGGTGCCCATTAAGCCTCCTCAGATCGTCTGCACTCCATAGTTGCAGCTCCAGAGAAACTGGTCAGCTTGGCTGTGCTCAGATGTAAATGATCCTGTTAAGTACCGGTCCACCACATATTTCAAAAACCTTGCCCCTGAAGCAGACACACATCACGCAGTTTCCCATCAGCAGCAGATGCAGTGGCAAGAGGTACAATGTGCCCAAAATGTTGTGTTCTAGTTGCCTCGAGTGCCAGAAATTGTGCTTAAAATTGTATTTAAAGGAAACAACTGACATTCTGAACACCACAGCAACATTCTCCCGATGTGTCAGTGAAAATATGAAGTCCTTTCTTGGCTTGTGGACAGTTGCCTTAAAATGTGGCAAGAAATTTGCTCGCCTTTACCCCTGCAACATTTCCTGCACCTCGAAACGGCGCAACCAACAATTATTTGTGCGCGCTACACCTCTGAGCACAGTGCCCGGTGGCTGGCAACGCCAACGTGACTTTTGGACAGCATGGACAAGAAAATGTCTCCTCCTGAGCAGAACCGGCACGGCGGCTTGAGACTTCTTCCAGTGGACCACAGGTTTAAAAAGCAAAGCGGTCTACCTCTGCAGTGTATACACTGGACAGACAGAGGGGGCACAAACGAGGTTCCTCGCAGGTAACTTGCCTCGCCAAGACTGCGTCTGTGCAAGTCCGCGCTGCAAATGACAACTGTAATGTAGTACTCTTCGATGACCTATAAGCACATCTTCAGAGCTCTGAATCAAGGAGCACCAGAAGTCGCAATGACGACGGGAAGCATTTACCGTCGTCACGACCTGTCGTTAACAAGAAGGACCATAGCACTGCCACGAGTAGCTAACATATGGCAGAAAGATCTTTTGTCGTCTTTATGGTAGCAGAGTTCTAATGACAGATCTTTGTGAGACACATCCACAAGCCGGGAGGTCTTCTTCTTGGGCACTGTAGCCAGAGGATGTCAGCGCAGCGGGCATGACCTGTTTGATCGTCATTGCAGCCCAGCAGCCCTGACTCTCGAGTTTACCGTCAAAGCGCAGCCGCAGCCCCGCATTCAGTAGTCCCTACGCTGGTGGCTGCCGTAGCCGAAGAACGGCAGCGAAGAGTGGTGGGGACTGCCTCTCTGCTGTTGCTGCTGCTGCTGCTGTGCCGAGCCACTCTGCTGCGAGGGGCCGCGGCGTGGCGTGCCCGTGTGCCTCCGCAGGTGCGACCGCTCACGGTCCATCTCCAAGTCCTCCAGCCTCTGCGTCAGCGCCAGCTTCTGATGAATGGCCATGCGCAGCAGGGAGTTGAGTGTCTTGCGCTCGTCCTCCGTGGCTGCCAGCTGGCGCTGCAGGTCATCGAGCTGCGCAACATATTCCTCGCAGCGCGCAGCGAACATGGCACGCAGCGAGGCGAACGTCGCGGCGTCTTCCTTGAGGGACTTCAGCTCATGCCTGAGCTTGGTCATTGTTTCACTCACAACCGCCTTCTCGGTTTCGTACTTGGACTTGAGGTTAGTGAGTGCCACCTCCGCGGTGCGCTTGTTGGCCTTAAGCACAGCGCGTAGCGTGGCGATCTGCTCCCGTTTCGTGGACAGCAGTGACTTGAGCTTGATGACCTGCTCCTGGAGCTCTTCCTCTTCCGCAGTTCCGGCAATGCCATCGCCGATGGGTGGTGCGCGGTTGCGGCCCATCTCCATGGTCGTCTCGACAGCGACGCGCAGGTGGCGCACTTGATCGCGGAGCGTCTCGCCCAGTGTTGCACACTGCGACGGGTCAACAGCATTTTCTCGAAGAAGTGCCTGGCGGAACAGCTCAGTCTTGAGCTTCTCTATCGGAGAGCTATCAGTTGGGGCTTTGTCTGAAGAGGGGGCATCCTCGATGGTTGCTGCACAAAAGGGAAATGTCAGAGATACAGTAAGCCTAAGTTAACTAAACCTCGCATATCTCATAACGTTATTGGTTAAGCATAAATTTTTGCCATGCAACAGGCTTGTCGCTGCTTATCTTGAAAGGTTTTTGTGAGGAAATTTAAGTATCTCAAAATATGGCCTGTGAGAGCTAGAAAGAAAAGATATCAGCCAGCGGTTTGCACAGCCTGCAGGTCACACCTCGAACTATGCTGGGAACCAGTGAACAAGAGCACATCACGTGGCTCTGCACTGTTTTGTACTTGGCACAATTCCGGTGCACATACCTGGCACCAACAGGTGCTTTGTAAAATGCAGCCCAGACTATGCTGCAGAAGTTGACAGGTGGCTGCTGGGACCACAAACTTATGAAGCTGTCTGCAATGGACGGAGTTTTAGAAATAAGAGGGCCAAACTTTGAAGGCCCAAAAGCCTGCTGCATGCAACTGCGCTCTTTGCAACATAAGAGTAACAGATCTCTGCAATTAAGGCCATCTGCAAAGAGCTTGGGGCCAGTGGTTCACACTTTTCAGACAAAAGCCTGAGCTCTGAAGATGAATATGATGAGAAATGAGTACTCTGCATGCTCTGCAGAACCTCAATATGTCAACAAGAAGCCAAAGCTGAAAAAAAAACACACACACAGCAAAGGTGGCATGCTCTAAAGGAGTATAGAAATGATGTCAGGTAAACAACGATTAAGTTTCTCTGCTTAGCATTCCACATGGCCTAGGCTACCCCAGTATGCACGATCCCGTCAAGCACCAAATGCACAAAGCAGCCGCAAAGATCTGCACAGACTGGGGATGTCTTGAGTTTAAAAATAGGCAAGCTGTAGTTTTTCCGTTGAAAGTAGAAACAAGTATACGGAGGTCAGAGGATCGGTGAAAGAGAATGAGACATTGGATCTCCCAGACCGAGGTAGAAATTGCCATTATAGAAAAGAAAAAAATGTAAGGAGCCAATAGTTATTGGCAAGGTGAACACTGTCAACGCCCTCATCTAAAGAGAAAGTAAAGGAGAATACATCTGCAAGCCCTCCTGTTTAGCACCGGGCAGCTTCATGCATTTCAAGTCTGCACACACCATCACAGAAGAGATACCGTATAAATGCATGCAAGGGCAGCACCCGTGTATGGGCCGCACCCTGTTTTCCAGAAGGAAATATTAGCAAAAAAATAATATCCCTGTAAGGGCTGCACCCAAGCTTTCCACATGACCCATGCGGGAATAGCCTTCGAAATGCGCGCGCCATGGCCTTCATGATCAGCTCCGGCTGCGAGCAACTGCGTGCTTGATCGCGGAGGCAACGCATGTGCACAGGAGTTTCCAGGTGCCGCCCACGGATGGCGCCAGAAGCCGCAGCTCATGATCACTCTCAACTTTTTCTGCCACGAGTTCCCGCTATTCATATCGGTATCAGTATCACCAGCTACAGTGTTTTGTGGCTGTCAAAGGCACGAGAGCTGTGCTTCATCGTAGTTGTGGCTTTTGCGTGCTGCCGCAGAGTGTTGCAGTTTTAGTAGCTTTAACACGATGGACAAGCACCTTAACTGCTACACAGTTGGGAGTTTGCTGTCGAACGTGGCAAGCGTGCGGCGGGCAGGAAATTCGACGTGGCCAAGAAGTGCGTCCGACGATGGTGCAACCAAAAGGATGCATTGAGGAACACAAGCTGCAAAAAGCGCGCTTTCCGAGGCAAGCCGTGCAAGTTTCCCGAACTGGAAGAAAAGCTGCTCTGCTAAGTGATGGAAGTGCGGTACTACGGCTACGCGTTGACAGCGGACGTGCTGCGCGACTTTTTGTGGGATGAGCGTGCACCGGAGCACAGCACCATCTCGGAGTTGGAATGCACCGCGAGTGGCGATTGAACGCAGAATAAATGCCGCTGACTTTCTGATTGCTGTGTTTCTACTTAAAAAAAAGAATTTTTTTCGCAAATCGCGTGTATGGGCCACACCTCGAAAATTGGCCCTACAATCTTGAAAAAAAAGTGCAGCCCTTACACTCGTTTATACGATAAGCTGGCATCTTTCAAAGTGCCTATCTCAACTCACCTTGGCCTTCACCGTCTTCAGTAGGTCGAGAACCTTTGGCATGGTCAAGTACAACACGGCTTGGGGTCTCTCCGTTCACCGTACACACATGGTGGTACAGCTGTGCCAGGTCATCCGAAACTGCCAACAGCTCCTCCTGAAATGGGAAAAAAATGAAGTCAGCTGCACCATTTTTACACAAAATTTAGCAACCGGTGAGTTAATGACATCCTGGCTGAAATTAAGAAAAAGAAATGGACATGGGCAGAGCACGTGCAGAGAAAACCGGTGGTCCTGTAGGGTAATCAAGTGGACTCAACGAGAAGACAAATGAAGCAGGAGGTTGCAGAGAGTCAGGTGACGTCAGAAAATGCGAGGAGACAAGGTGGCTGCAGGCTGCAGTTGGCACAGAACCAGGTTAAATGGGGATAAATGGGAAAGGCCTTTGTCCTGCGGTAGGCGTAATTTGAATGATGGTGATTACACTTGGAGCACCACAACAACGAGCATTCTGTCTGAGTTTGTAAAACCTCAAATGGATAACAAACAAATCAGACAAAAACTTACAGCACATAAAATGCAGTCACAAATGTTCCAGTCGAATTTCACTGCCGCGGTAGATCTAAGCATGATGATCACAAAGTATGTATTGACGTCATGCATGACTACAAGCATCATGGAATGCTGAACAGGAAAATTCCTTCTAACATGAACTGTCTTTAGCAAAAGTTGGCTGCTAATGTAGTGATTTGAAAAAATAATTATACTACAATAGAACCCTGCTGTTGCATTCCCAGGTGCACCGGTTTCCCGGCTGCTACATTCTCGTGAGCCAGTCCCATCCATGCTCCAGTAGAAACCGATGCCATGCAGACTCAGCTGTTTCGTCGCAACTGCGGCAGTGTTCCCGCGAGCTAAGTCACGAATGTCATCTCGCGGTAGTCTGTGCTGTCACTTTGACAGCCTGAGTTTAACCACATGCGGAACAGCTATGGCAGACCCGGCCAAAGCAACACTTGGTCGCCCCTGTGCTCGGTGGCTTCTGGAGCGTTGCACACACACAGATGCCACCGAGAATACTTATGTACGAATTCCGTGAATCTTGAATCCTGTAGTACCTGCTAGTGCAGTTCCCATCACCAGTGCAGCACAAGCGCAAATAAACGAAAGCACGAAAATGCAGCTCAAGCAGCGCTGTACGAGATAACAGTTTCAGGGGTTGGCTCCGAGGCATGTTTCCGTCATCTGTGTTTGCCTTGTTGCCTGTGGCTTAAAGACACAAATTCTAGGTTCTAGTATATTTGGACTGCACAGGATTAACGCAACTGCTGTGAAAACAGAGCAGAAGCATGCATGCGTGTCCGAACTTCACCCGCTTTGCACAGCCGCCCCTTTTGCTGCTGCATCCCTTCCACCAGCTGCTAAGGGAAAGGGAGAGCCATCGCAGGGCATGCGAACGATCACTTGAGCCACAAAGCATTGCAAATCCTAAAGAAACATGCTGCCCTTACTAGAAGTTTAAAAAATAAAGACAAACTACAATGTAACACAATTTTTTCATGCGCGCTTCCTGGCTACAACATTTACCGGCTGGTATCTTTCCCCCAACACTCCCCACGGACCACTGAAAAACGTAACATTAGGGTTCTAGTGTAAAAGCTTGTTAATTTAAACTCGAAGGGGACCAGAAAATTGTTCGAATTAAGCGAAGTTCGAATTATCGAAAGGGTGCTAGAATGAGCGGTCATTGCGCCCCACTGCGCGGGCTGAATCCGAAGCAGCCACATCTTGACTCGTTATCACGAGCAAGGCACTACTACACATTTGTAGCGGGCAATCCTGAGAATTAAATTTGTGCGGTCCTAATAGCAAATGAGACAAATTTATCGGCCAGTTATGCGCCAGAAACAAGTACTAGAATGCATTCATGTGAGCAGCGGGCTTTAGTGCTGGAATATTTGACGCCATTTACGCTCCAAAACATGTTTATTTACGAGGAAGGGTTGTCAAAATAAAAGTAATCAGCGATGTGCATTTGCTTGCGTTTCTTCTGCTGAGACTCCATCAGCATCATTTGCAGCTTGCCTAAGAGCTCCAGTGCAACGTCTGAGTTCTCACTGGCAGAGAAGTAGCATGCGGCAACATCGAGCGCCGATGCTACTTCACATGCACTACATGCACTTGCCAGTGGCATAGGCCCATCGCCACAACCTGACTCATCACTGTTGGCTGTGCTCACTGCATGTGAGCCCTCTGGTGCCTGCTGACATCATGCAGCCTCAATTACATCGGCATCACTCAAGGGCTCCAATGTCTCCAAACTGCTGTCCACGTAGCTCACGGCACCAACAAAAAGCATGACAGCGGCGCCCGAACCGCCATACAGCGTTGTGTACACCACGTGATCATGACCCAGCGACCGCGGCACAATGAAAACCTGGAACGGCTCGCACCAAAGCATCGGCAGGGCGGGCGAGTGCTCTGGCAGCGAAAACCTGCTCCGGCATGCACCGGAGCGCAGGCTCCACCAGCCTTGTGCGCTCAGCTTTTTTTCTTTTGCACTGTTTTACATCTCTAGTAAATCTGCAGCGCGTTGTACTCGCTATGGGCCAACTTCTGTCTACGAGGAGCAGCGTCAGCTAGGGGCTCCTAGTTCGAATTAACTGTAGCGGATGCCGACTTGCTCGAATTATCGTGACTTTTCCCCCACTGAGATACACAAAGCCGTGCTGGGACCCGGGCGTCGGTTCGAATTAACCATAAGTACGAATTAACGAGCTTTTACTGTAATATGTATACAACTCGCGTTCTCCTGATACCGAAACATTCAATGAAAAGTTTCCCACCCAATGCGAGACAGTCTAATACACCTGCCAGCCGCATGGCAAATTTAATTTCGTACTCATCAAATGCCATTTGTTCCGACTTAATGTCATTTTTTTCTGTGCGCTGCTACACAGCCAAAACTAATGCCATTCGTAAATGATGGCGACTGCAATGGAGAGGAAGTGCAGCATACAAACATTTCTATATATGCTTCAATACGTTGCCAGAAGTCTTGCTTTGCGAATGAAAGCCGATTTTAAAATCTCAGTCCTCATTTCAATAACAGGTTGATCACTGCTATCCACCACGAATTCAAGCCAAGTTAAAATTCAGCCAGCGGTGACAGGCACATGGTGGACGTCAGTTTGTGAAATGGACTAACGGCAGCAGGAAGCGATTGCTGCAATTTTATGCTTGCGAGCACAAAGCCGCAGCAGGCTGGCCCAGTGCAGAAGCAGATTAGCGCAGCATAAAAGACCAAACGAGTCCACACGCACAACTGCCACAACAACAGGCACAGCCAGCACACTGGCAACACAATGCACCTGCAGCACTGTCAACAAACGGCTGGCTCATGGACTGGCTACGGGCATTGGTATGGGCCAAGCGATATAAAAACATGGCCGCTCTTCCATCCGGGTTGGCTGGTAGTGAGAGTGTCAGTTTTATTTTTTCTAATGCTATTTGGCATTTTTATATAAATAAATGAATGACCACACAATTATATGGACACAGAAATATTATAATGCTTGCGACGCTTTTGTAATTTATTGTCAGTGTATATTCTCGCAGAGTCACTGGTGTCGAAGCAATACATTAGCTGGAAGATCGAAGACGAATGAGTCGTGTAAATTCATTCGTTACCTATTGTCGTTTTCACTGAATGTCATTACATTTTCTCGTGTGGCAGCAAACTAATGTCATTTTGAATGAATGTCATTTGATAGGAATGACATTAAATTTGCCGAGTGGCATGGTTTAGGTATAATGCTGAGTTCAACAAAATGCATTTAGAAGAAAAAATGCTAATGACAACAGCAATAAGAATATTAGGTAGTAACAATACAGATATGAAACAAAACAACGGGCCAAGACTAAAATCAGTCATTTATGTTCATGCTATGTTTATGATGAGCTGGTCTTGTTTCCAGCCTAATTAATTCACTTTTAGTGCCAACCTTGAAAAGTGAATCGGAGTTCACTCGTTTCTTGTGAGCAAGTGCAGTATGCAACCTCCCACTGTATACTGCCTCCCCCCCCATGCCACAAGTGTAGCAACAAAACCTAAGAATGCAATGTAAACACAAGACAGAAAAGAGTAAAAGTGGACACAGAAAACTGACCTGTGTGGCTCCAAGTCTGGTTCGCGTTTCGTCTGTGAATTCACTGACAACGCTAAGGTCTTCCTTGATCTCTGCCATAAGTTGCTCGTAATCTTGAACCTGCCAAACAAATACATACATACATTTGCCAGACAATCCAATTGGTCTGCACATAAATTGTTCACCTTCTCAATTTCATTATAAAGAAGCTCATATGCACCACAGAAACAACAAAATCATGCACCTGGATGCCACATTTACAGCGGCATAAACCAATCTCGTTTCTGATTTGACATCTTTTACATTGCATGCAGCTACAGCTCAGACCATTATAATGTAACCGGTCGTAATGCGGGACCACATTATATGCAGCTTTTTGCGACAGCCACTTCGCTTCCCACAGAGTTCAATGTGTTTGTGTACCACCACTCAATATGCGGCAGCGCGTAACCGAAGACCGCATATAGTGCGTTTTCTCAAAAGCTTGGTGGCCCGCGTATCGGCGGGGGCCCGTGGGTACCAGAGGGCGCGAGGAAAGTGCTTCCCAGACTGCGCAAGAAGTGGGCAACAGGCGGGGCAGGGGAGCGTTGTCAGCGTAGTTCAACACAATGGTGAAGGCAGAAGGGGATAAAAAAAAATAGAAACTGCAAAACAGGGGTTTTTCCTCTCACTCTCCAAAGGGCCTCTGTTGGGCACACTGATTGGACAAAACATGAAAGCACATGACGGCACGGCCAGGCGAGCATGCTAGTGGCGACCTCAGTGAGGGCATGGCATGACGCTGCAAGCACTGTTCGTACTGCACGCGCGTGCGGCAGCATCTTGCCACGCCTGAGCCTATGAGCGAGACATGTGTTGTCGCGTGTAGCGAAAAGTTGACAACGTAGGCAAGTTAGATGACAACATGAGCAAGTCTACCAGCCTCAGCTGTCTTCAGTTCCGATGGCGTCTGCTCCTCCGAAAGCCAGGAAACGGCAAGCTCTCGAAACCAAGCAGAGCATTGTGAGGGACGTCGAAAACGGTTTGAAAAAGACAACGGTGGCAAAAAAGTATGGTGTTGCTCACACTACTGTGCCCGCCATTTGGAAGAACAGCAACAAGTTGCAACAACAGCTGCAGGAAGACTCCGCATCGCTTGCAAGAAAGCGGATTTGTGCGTCCAAGTACGAAGATGTCGCCGCTTTGTTTGAACGATTTCGCAAGGTCTGGGCCCAGAGCGTTCTTGTGAGTGTCTCGACATTGCAAGCGAAAGCCAGGTGCCTTGCAAACATTTCGGGGCATGATGGTTTCAACCCACTGAATGGTTGCATTCAGCGTTTCAAGAACCGGCATGAGATAAGCTCGTCGTCGTGCCAACCCCGACAGCGTTGTGTGTGAAGTAGCCGCCACAGATGATGACATCGTGGCAGCGGTGCGCAGTTCAGCCTCTATCCGAGGATGAGCCCGACGAAGTGAGTGAAAGTGCAGCAGAAGTTTCGTGCAAAGACGCACTCGACTGTTGCAACAAACTGCCTCTACTGCGCTCAGAGAAACCTCAGTGAGCAAGCGCTCAAGTGCTTCACTGTTTTTGAAGGTGAAGTCGTTAGCTACGCAGTTCAATCGTAGCGCCAGACTGAAATAACGTCGTTGCTTCATTCACTACGACACTTCGACAAAAAGATCAAATAAACTTCTTTGTTGCCAGTGATCGCAGTGTTGTGCATCTGATGCATTGTCAGGTGCACCTTGAAAGGTAGGCTGGCCATTCCGAAAACGTGAATGCATGGAAAAGCTACGTTTTGGTTACAGTGCAGTACTGCTCATAATGTGCATTTTCCCAACTCCCGCGTTCGAATTAACGAGCTTTTACTTTACGGCAGTGTGGCAACAGTCGTCCATCTTGACAATATAGTGAGCGCATTTTTGCACAATCATAACTAAAATGATCAAAGATGCAGTCAGCACTGAGCATGTAAATGTCCCGACTTGGTCGTACCTTGTTCTTGAGGTTAGCAATCTCGTCACGGAGCTTGCCGCTAGCGACAGAATCCGTCTCGCCATCCATGCCGTCGCTCATGCCATCCAACTCTGCCTGGAGCTGGGCGATCTGCTGCAGGGCCTTCCGGTAGCGTTGCTCATGCTTGTCCAGCAGCTTCTGCAGTCTGCTTACATCGTCCATGTCCTTGGGTGAGGAAAGCAGAGCCAAAAGTTGCAAACCAAAGTGTGACATCCGTGAACGTGGCCTTCAACACCAACCTGCTCATTTTTTGAAGGACATTGTTCAAATTTTTTAGACCTGTTAGTAATGTTCCCAAACTTGACTGCACAAAATTTCAGCGCTATACCTGAAGAATCTTCCTTTACATTAATTTTTTCTCTTGCACACTTTATGAAATACCTGCAGATTAGACAAAATGCGATAGGACTGGTTCAACATTCACTGTTTTCTGAATGCATACTAAGTGTGAGATAGGAAGATTTTTTTTTTTTTCTTGGCACAAAATTTTTGTTCCTATTTTTCTAATGCAGATGCCATAGACATGTCTAAACTGTAAACAAGATGTCAGATCAAAAGTCTGCAATCCGTCAAAATGAAAAAGCAAGAATGTTATTGTATAGAGCGAAGTTCTGTGAGTGCAACAAAGCAAACAGGGTCAGAACAGACAAAATAGTCATGAAGAAGCCTGCTGCACAAGGTGAACATCTAGTCAGAAAACTGAAACGACAAAAAACGCTGATTTTTCTAGCATTTCCCCGATATACACTGCCACCGTTGCTCACTCAAGAAAAGGGAAGGGGTGTCGCTCATCCTCCCAAAGCCCCTTAAATCCACCCTCGGCACTTGACATACTATGCCAGCCCCTGTAATTGCACCCTCTATCAGCATGCCAAGAATGCTAAGAGGAGAGCGAAAGCTTGGGAAACAAAGATGGAATCCAATGAAGGGCATCTCTAAAACACACGAGCCTAGCCATCCTTTTCTGCTGGTTTGCGACAGTGAAGCTTCACAAGGAGTCGCATCCAAGGCTGACAGCCGGGGACTCACGTTTTCGCCGCACTCGGCAGCCACCTCTTCGCCGTGCAGGGCAATTAGGGCTCGGATGGGGCCGATGAGCCTTGCTATCGCCAACCTCTGGTCCCCGCCAGGCATGGAACGCAGTTTCTCCAGCTGCTGCTGGGCATCCTCCAGGCATCCAGACAGGTGACCTTTCTCCGTCTCGAGCTGCGTTTGACAAGCGATTCCACAGCTCCTTCACATCATGCAAAGTTATAGAAGTACATAATCCCTTCAAGAAACAGTAAAGAGAAGTACAGCTCTCCATTTTTTTCATAATGCGGTCACAGTCGTTCAGTGTCCCAGTCGCGAGCAGACGAGCAGCAGAGGTTGTGCCTTGTCAGCAGAACGGCTGGCGAGCACTCCGAGCGCATGCTCGTAATCTAAACCCATTTTGCCACTGTGGTCCTTCATGGGATGCTTAGAACTGTCATAATACTAAAAAATTGGACAGTGCTGCACCATCTGCACCACAAATGCCTAACCCATGTCTGGCATCTGAACACCAGCTAGCAGGTGAGGGGTTAAGGAAGGAGGGCATTGAAGAGAAAGTAATGATAGATGGCGTGACAAAAATTGGCAAAAAATGACATGAACACCAGTCCACTGCAAATACAGTAGAACCACTCTATAGTAAAGTGACTCGGAGCAGCAAAAATCTTTACCATACCAGCTGTCTGTGATGGCATGGCTCTAAGGATGCTCTCTGATAATTAACTACTTACTGAACACAGTGTAGGTTTACAAAAGAAACACTCACCAATACCTGTGATAATTATTAATTTTCATTTATCGCATCCCATATTATCACGTTTTCGATTTTCTTTACGTCTTGTGGAAGTACCACATTTGCACCAATACAATGTGGCTGTGACTAACACGAGACTTTTATTTCATGTGGAAACCAAAGCTTTGCGTGAACACGGCGTCAATTTCCTCAGCCTCAACGTTGTTTAAGAGGCAGTAGTTAAGAAACGCGCGACACAGTCGAAGCACCACGGTACAGCTCATGCAGTGCCGCCGCGCTTCTGTTTCTTGCTGCCACTTCCCTGTACTTCACGCTTCCGTGCTGCAAATGTTCTCCCTTTCATTCCCTTCACTACTCTTCACTGCATTTTAACTGTCTCTTCTTTCTAGAACAGCAACCCACGCCACCTTCTTTTTGCGTTCATAGCTAGCTTTTTTTCCTGTGCGCTACGCACTTTGCTGGTGGTGAAGCTATCTCAAAGAGCACCGTTTTATCATCTTTGGTGTCCATTTGCCTCTGAATGTCGGCCTCGCGCATGCTGCTTTGTCATCATTCTGTTGTCATCACACCTAAAAAAAATGTACAGTCGTCTACGGTTGGCGAAATGGGACCGCAGTTTCACTTTACTATATCCATGTTTAGTATATCGGGGTTCTACTGTAAATGTAAGCATGAAACAGTGAGCAAGACAAGGTTTCGGTTTTATGGTGTTTCAAGGCATGTTTTGCAAAGAACTCTAAAGCATCCTTATAACAGTAGTGATTATGCACAAAGTTGACGACCAGTTTTATGAAAACGGAAGCAGCTCATACAGCACATCTGCCTGATGCATACACTCGTTTCTAACCAGAACGTAACAGTAATGATGGTGTTCAAAACTTAATAAGGTTGGCTGAACACAAACACTGACCTGCTCGAGCTGCTTCTCAAGCTTCCTGATCTCAGTGAGATGAAGCTCGCTGAAGAGGTCGCCAACAGTGGATGGTCGACACGTGCTGGCACCTTCTCCTTCTGGTCAAGCACACAGAATGGCACAAAAGTGGATAAGAAAGACTGACAGCAAATATTATACTAAAAAGCTGCCTGTAACTGACCAGTAACGTTTTCAGTGATAACTCAAATGTACCTTAACAATACTTGACTGTGAGCGTCAAGGTTAGTTTCAAGTGATAGAGGTAAACAAAAAAAATACCCCTTTTTTTGATAACCTCAATGGAGACTTGAAGAGATACTACCTACCAACAGACTGGAGCTCAGCTGTTCAACATACAAAAGGGGCACACTGCTAACCATAGTTAGAGGTCATCGTCATTACATAGTATGACCTTTCGCTCAAAAACTCTAAGGTTGATCAAATGAAGATCAATTCTGGTTTTGCCAAAAAACAGCCAGTAAATTCTTCAGCAATCCTGAGATGCGGTCATCACTCGATACCCAAGGCAAACAGAATAATAGCTGTCATACGTAACAGCAAACTCGCATGCTTGAACACTTCTGAACTGGCAACTGCTATTCTCTTTTCACAAAGAGCTGTCCTCTTCTAATGGCATTATAGCATGCCCTCTTCTAATGGCATTATTGCGACAGCTCCTGCATGTGAACCTATGTAATCACAGTCTTCATAATTAGTACAGAACACTTCTAGTAGTGCAATTCATTCTCTTGAAGTAACACGGTGGTTTGAGCTAGTTGGTTGCTATTCATAATGAAGACCAGTTTTGCAGCATGAATAAAATGCACACAGAAGACAAGGAACAAACAAGACAGGACTGTGCTGCACTTCCAACTGATTTTATTTGAAAAAGCTCGACATTTAAATACATTCAGTCGTCATGTGGTGAAGCCTAATCACAATCATCCAAAAAAGCCATTTCATTCTCCAGCAATGACAGTGAAGGCGTGCTGACGCAATTGTCGCCGGCCTTCCTAATAAAAAAGGTTTTGATAATTTCACGCTGAAGCTTATTCTTGGCGTGACCCAGAAGCTGCGCCTTCTTAAACATAGGTTTGCATTTGCACGGCCGGCAGTGTACGGCAAGATGGCCGCTGATACCGTCTTTTACTAGATTGAAGTGTTCTAGCGCTCTTTCATTAAAACAACACCCTGTTTGGCCAATGCACACTTTTTTACACGTAAGAGGAATGCTATAAACGACCTTCGTTACACATTTTGTGAACTTTGTGACATGCTTAATACTGCTTTTTCAAATAAAATCAGTTGGAAGTGCAGCACAGTCCTGTCTTGTTTGTTCCTTGTCTTCTGTGTGCGTTTTATTCATGCTGCGAAACTTGTCTCCATTATGAATTCATTCTCAGAAGACAATGTTTCTTACATGCTGTAAACCACTTTCTGTCATTCAATAAGGTCACGTTGATCGCAAAACTCACTCTGCTCCATGGGCTGGTTGATGAAGTCCGCCTCAATCTGCTTGAGCACAGGTGCGCCAGAGTCGCCATCCTCATCTTCAACGCGGTTGTTCTCGTCCTGACCAGCATCTGCACGATGTGCAGAGGAAAACATAGGCTTCCTTCATTATGTCTCATTAAAGCCATGGATTGGCGGAAGAAAAGAATGCCTCTTAGGTATTAAAAATGAAAAAGCAATGCATACTGCTTTCTAAAACATTGATATACCTGTTTGACACACCATCAAGGACCATGCACATACCCAGAGAGTTTCCAGCTCGTTCTATAGTGAGAAATTGATATGGATACATTTTGGCATTGTGTGGTCTTTCAAAAAGTAAGCAGGGTATATACAGCAATGTAACATAATATATATCACAAGCAGATCACAGGTGGTGCAGAAAAACTGACAATTTCATGCAAGCCTTCACACACAACTCATAGAGAACATACAATTCAGCTATTGGCCTACTTATGCCAATGCAAATAGCAAATGTGTAATAAAATGTCTCAGAGCCTGCCAAATGTGACCCGGTTGCAACAATGACACTCTAACACGACTAGACTTCCTTCAATACAGTGAGGGCACCTGGCTCAGAAAGAGAAAGAGATTCCATGCAAAAAAATCTGAAGGTATAATCAGCTAGGAATCAATATGCTGAGTAATTTGTGCAGCCATCCCATCACAACAGTCAATAAGCACAAATGTATTGTTTCTTATCTTATTTAATTCTGCAGTAGCTCCTCAACCCCTCAGCTTAGCTTCAAGCACTGGGGCACGATGAATTTCATACCACTTTTTCTTGAAACCATAAAGGAACTAGCTCAAAGAGCAGAAGTCCAGTGAACCCCGTGTGAGGGTACAACTCATGGTTACCCATTTAACAATATCTATCCACAAAAAAGCTTCCAACTATTCTGACGTTATGCTACAAAGTTCATGCAGCAGCAAGGCTGCTGGCAATAAAATGTCAAAAGACACAAATTAAGTCATAAATCCAATGTTTTCTACAATTAGCGAGCACTAATTCAAAGCTGAGCATGTGTTAACTGCAATTCCATAATTATTGAAGGGGTGAACGTACTGCTTAGATTCAAAACTAACTCCATGTTTTAAAAACTTTATCTTGCTATTAATAGCTTTGTTTTGAAAATAGTAAGTGGCAGGCAAAGCTTGGAACTTGCTGGTACTTGATGCGAAAAAATAATGCTAATGCAGAACTTCAACAGGCCACAGCAAAAAACACCAAAAAGCTTAATTTTTGTCAGCATACATTTAGCGTACAGTGGACAACCAGAAATGAACACTGTAGAATATAAACTTTAAATGACATAAGCTGCAACACTGATACAGCTTTTGAAATTATTTTCTGAGCAAATGAGAGGATGTGTTGCAATCCTCTAAAACTACGAACAACTTTGCACACGTGTTAATCACAATGTAAGGCTTTTCCGGAAAAGTCCCTGCAACCTTCGGCAAAATGGAAAGTGAAGGTCAGAACAGCTGATACAAGCAAGCGGAAAAAGCAGACATATACGAAGCAAGCAAGCAGCGCTTCAGAGGGAAGCCCACAATGAAGCCTGATAAGCATTCGGCGCAGTTGCTGTTTGAGGATAAGAGTAGACAGAGATAAAGCCTAGCACTGGAACGGAAAATGCTCAGATTGCCGGGACACACCGGCTCTGAGGTAAGGCCTTTTTGCTGCTGTCTTCAAGTGAAAGCCATAGAATCCAAAACCCTGGACCCAAATTAGCTTCATGCAATCACTAGCAGAGCTTACAGGTCTAAGAAAGCATAGAAAAAAAAATCTTACAAACTTTTATAAGCAAGAACCTGTTTGAGGAGTATCAACTGTACTATTCTACTGCCACAAATAAGAGTGGCCAGCGTAAATAATGCTTTCATTGCAGACTTAACAGTCCTGGCATAGCAGCATCAAGGCCAAATATAAGACAAAAGTTAAATGTAGTTTGCCGAACATGTGAGTACTCCACCTTTCAATGACTGAAAGTAGCGGAAGTGCAATGAAATCACAGATGGTCTTGAAAATTTATTCGTAATCTATAACAAGCACGAAACCAAGGTTGATTCACATATGCTACAAATGAACTAAAGTAGTGTTTTCCTAGCATGGGAGAGAAAATCAGTGGTTTTGTACATTTGTGGTATGTGCATTTTCTATTGGCAAGTCACATGGCTAACACTGACAGGAGAACACTGCTTTTTTCTACAACTGTTTTTCAGTGAAGAGATGATGTGACTAACATACCAGCATTCTGAAAGTTTCTTCCCAGTGCTACCTTCTAGCAGGAGTGACGTGATATTTGGTTCTCCAATCAAACAGCCATTCAGTTTATCAGTGGGAATTACCAAATGGCCCTGTCTTTGAATAAATTAGAATACAAGGGCTTATGAATATGTTACAGGCCATGTTAGCTACCTAACCACACCACACAATCCTTATTTCCCAAGATCCCGATACAAAGCAGCAAATGGCGCCCACCCCAGTGAAAATATGAGTTTGTTAAAGTTGTTCACTCATGCACTTTCTTTTGCAGCTAGAAAAGTCACAGGAAATGAAAAATGAAGGCAACAAAGTGGACCTATTTATGACAGCTGGCCCCTAGATAACCTACAGAAATACGACTGGCTGAGCACATCCTTTATCACGAGAAAAATAAACTGGTGATAATTCTTAACAATGTGTTCTTTCCAAATGCACCACTTGTCTCTCTTCTTGATTTTCCAGAGTTTCTGAACTACTGCTTAGACTAACAACGATCAAAATTAAACTTTGCTTTGTAAAACAAACAGCGGCTGCAGCAGGCACATCCAGTTGGCAACTCACCGAGAGGCTGTGCCTCTGGCAGCTAAGGAGCAATCATGACAAGAATGTGCAACGGGAAACGCTTTATTTTGCATCACATGCAAGAAAATGACAAAACATCTACTGCGTTCACTAAAAATGCTCCCCAGCAGCTTCGAGAAAGCTTTGTGCGCAACAACAAGAAACGACCAACGTAAAACAAAATGGCACTCACTAGTATAAAGGAAATGCCCTCGCCGTGTGGTCATGCTCAGACGCGCAAACGCAAACTCTGCAAACAAATACCCTGCTTCCTGACAAAATGGCGTTGCACCTTTCAATATAGGAGACAAACGGCTAAGCCTACTGTTAACAGGCTGTGCCATGTTATTTCCGCACAGACCTGCACTGTCTTATATAAGGTATAAAAACATTGCAGCATGAAAGCATGATGTGCTTATCACATATACACCACACAAAGTACAGTTCTTACAAAGCTCACTAAGCAGTGACTAAAAGTCATATATGAAAGCACAGTGTGCAAGTAGGCTTGTCTAGGCCATGCAGGCGGTATACTGCAGAATCATTGCTATCATCATCATTATCCAACTCAGCTAGATACATCGCCTGCAGAACAAAGGCTTCTTATAATGCTCTCCAATATCACTGTGCTGTGCCAGCTGTGGTCATCCCTATCCCAGAAAACTGCCTTATCTCTTGCACGCTCCAGCAAAACAACACCTGACTGCAGCTGCTGCCTCTCAGAAACAACACTCGAGCAAGAATGCTGCTGGATCGGCACACAAGACATTAGGCAAACAGCAGCTGGGCAAGTTGCAGCTGTTCTGCTATGGAACTGAAATGCTTGGCACTTGTGCTCGACACTGAATTCCCCAACACCAAGGGAACCCTGTATGATCAGCCCAAAAGCTGAAAAGTACAGTTTTTATGTGCACATAGCACACAATGTGCATACCCCTAAACAACATGAAGCGCTTTGTACAAGAACATGACCAAACATGAGCACCATATTCACGTGACAGTTGATAAAAAGCTGGGGCGTATCAAAACGTTGTGTGCAGTTAAACAGTGCTCTGAAATGCATGACTTGGGAATTTACAGCCAATAAAATCGAAAAATAACGAAATGTTCCAGCTCTTAGAGCTACACTTCACAACCTCCAGAGAGTATTTAAAAAAATACAGAACTATACATGTATATATACAAGGCATCACATACTCCAGAGGGAAACTATAAGACAAAACAAGGTAAACAATACTAACACTACAAAACAAAAATGACAGCCTTCTCAAGAAAAAAAGTAAAAAATAATGCCACAACCAAAACACCACACAACCTGTCATTTGTGCCTTGCGAAAAACAAGGGCATATATTTATATATCACAGCTAACTGTAACAAAACAGACTACACAGGCTAAAACTAGAAGTAAACTCGCTAAAACGATGACATATATACATAAAATCAAACCAATGTGCTTTGATAAGATATCACACCAGCCAGCACGAGCTGAACGTATATAGTAAAACATCATACAACTACTGTAGACCCCCTTAAGACAAACTCTGTAACGCCCCATTTTATGATAACAGAATAGTTAGGTAACCTTTGCGGAGTTTCCCATGGATGCAGTGCAAAAAGAATACGGTGAACACAGCTTACTGTGAATGCACTACGTAAAGAAAGAAGAAAGAGAACACGAGGAGATTTATGAGAAAGCCAAGTGCATACTTCAGAAGTTTCCCCAGGCTCGTAAGGGCAACTGATAATTACAGTTGGCTTCACGTGAGAAATGAGTTAGGCCAATTCTGTTCTCCTTAAACACTAGGGTTGAAATAAGTCTTTCCTTAACCGTAGGCGTATGTGACTTTTTGACATTGAAAGGCTAAGCCCACAAATGATTGCTTGACCGCAAGGATTTTCTATTTCCCGAGCTTTTCAAAGTAGCTAAAGCAAAACTTCACTGCTTTGCTTTACAGCCACTACGAGAAGCCAACTTTTTAATGTCCTTGGGGCAAAATGCTTGTTTTGTTTGGTTTATAGGGTTCAACGTCCCAAGGTGACTTTGGCTATGAGGGACGCCGTAGTGACGGGCTGCGGAAATTTCGACCTTGTGGGGACCTGCCCTGCAGCCCCCTGAGTTTGCTTTCCCGCGAGGCACCGTGCAGCAGCAGTCTCACCCCGAGGATGAGCGCGTTCCCTTGCCAGTTACATTAACTGGCAAGAGAGGGCGCCAGCGTCGCTGCGCGGGAGACTGCTGAAGCCCGCCCGCGGTAGATGGGCTCTCTTCGGCCGGGATAATGAGCCTGAGCGGACGCGTCGCTCGGGACTCCGCTCTTCGCCGACGGGGCGAAGAAGCGACGGAGAGACAGGCTCCCGTTCTCGTCCCGTCCGGCCTGCGGAGTTTATATCCCTTGCCCTAGCGCGGGCGAACATTCGCTCGGAACCTTGCTGGTGAGTCGGACGCCCTCGATTCATTAGCGTACCTTGTTGCTAGCTGGCGTTATTGTTTCTGTAGCAATAAATGCCTGTTTGTGTCAGCCAATGTGTCGTTCCTCTGTTCCCCCAGAGCAAGGCCCGCCGTGGCCGGCGAGCGCTCGGTAGCGTACGCGATCACGGGGTGGGGTCCGGGCGGCTTTGAACCGTGTCAGCCGCGATTGAGTGGGGAGAAAGTACTTATCTCCCCAAGTCAACCCCACAACCTCCAGAGGTTCTTTAACGTGCACTGACATCACACAGTACATGGGACTCTAGAATTTCGCCTCCATCGAAATTCGACCACCATGGCAGAGATCGAACCCACGTCTTTCGGATCAGCGGCCTACACTGTGCCACTGCGGCAGCCTCCAAACAGGGCAAAATGCATGGTGTGCAAGCACATAGATAGGAGTAGGAGGCCACGAATATATAGAAAGAAGGCTGCGCGGGTCTCTGAGAAAGACAAGGCAGTGAAAGAGTTGAGTCCGTAGAGAAACCAAAGAAAGGCAAATGGAAGCATGACTCGGCAGCTCGAGACAAGTAGCAGCAGTAGCACGCACGGTGGTGACAGCAGCTAATCTTAAGGTGGGAGGCTGCCTGCATTACAATGCCAGAGGCATGTTAAGGCATGAGCATCTAAAAAGCTGCCGCTTAAATAACATCAACATAATTGCTGCTTCGATATTTTAGCGTGCCATTCGAGTTTTTATGGTGGCTTTCAGCTGGGTTGTCCTGAGCCGTCTAAGACTGCGTTATAATCGTAATAATATGTCTTTCGACATTCTCGAGTTCTCAGTCTACCCCTCGCATTTATACTCCTGCAGATAGGGAAAAGTACTTTCCCATCATACTGTTGTCCCTACTGATATCCAACAATGTGGCTGCTAACACCTAATCCCACAAAAATGCTTAAATTCCCATTTCTCACAGAATCACGGGAAACTAGAGGCCTTCATCATGCTGATATTTCGGCCAGTTAGGATAAGCTGAACAAATTTTCAAATTCCTAGTATGTTTGTCTTAAAGGGAGTCTACAGCGTTACCGATTGTTGATATAGCAAGGCACAGGATTTAAAGGGGCGATGTGATATTTCTTTCGTAGTAAATTATAGTTGTTCAAATGGCTCCTCGTGTATCAGAAACAAACAAATTCAGTGCATCCAGATTTAATTTACCCCACTGCTGTTGTCACAACTTTGTGCAGTGACATCAGCTTGGAAAAAAGCATTTCTGGCACATATTAAGATGCCATTCAATATGACAATTAGCCATTCTCACAGATAATGAGGCACCATCATGTTTCACCATATATATATATGCAAATAAAGAATCAGAACAACATGCTCCGTCTGTCACAGGGCCCCTTTAAATTTTCCACCAGCTTTCAAAACATACTGTACAAAAAAGCTACGACCAGCTACAGCTAACCCAATGGCATATGAAAAGGCCTGCATCTACCTCCTGACAGCATCAATGAATTCCCCGCATATATGCGTTGCTTCCCCATGCCCAAGCATCACAGAGACATAGAATTTTTCATTCTACTTCTCTGACCGATGCATCTGACACCAACACTTGTCTGGTTCCTCCAGCAGAGATGAAAAATGGCTGCCAAAGTGAGGAGCTAACTACACGAGAGCAAGCGTATTCAGTTAACTCCATCAGTGCTAGTTACTGCTGAGAAAGGACCGAGTGTAGTAGCCTGATCAGAAATTCTACTGGAATGCAAGAACTATGCATTCAATAGCTACCAAAGAACAAATATAGGTGGAGCTAAGTGCTTCAGCCCAAGCAGTCCCCCTGCATGTGAATAAAGCCCTGGACAGGCTCTCAGAAAAATGCTTAGATTCAATTAATAATGACCAGCTGTAAAGTGAAACAGTTGTTGGTAAGTGATTAGAGTATGAACAGTGCCAAAATAAAGTGCATAAAGGGAAGGTGGAGCTCAGGCATACATGGATTTGGCGCTCAGGAAACCTATCAAGCACTTCAAGAAGCTCATGGGATCCGTGGAAACAAAGGGTTCTGGAGAACCCAGTGTGCGAACCCCCTCTTCTAGGTGGAAGATGATGGCATTGGAGTAGTTAGCAGGTGCACCATGCTTTCCTATGGCCAGCCATTTCCCATATCTACATGGACGTAAACTGGGCACGTGTTCATGCCAGGCACAATTCTATACTAAACAAAACTCCAAAACAGCATTTCTGCGCAAGACATAAGTGCAAATGACCCAAGGATGTCATCGCCAAAGGAAACATCTTCAAAGCTGTCAAAAAAGAGCTGTCAAGTCACAGTACTTTGCTAGACTAAAGCCTACAACAATAAGCTGCACATGCACCCCTGTGCGCTCAAATAAAAAAAGATAAATTTTTGTGCAGCAAGTGGCTAATAACACATTTACCGTAAGTTAAAATATCACAGAGTGGCACTACCACACATCTCATGGCGCAAAGACATAGTCCACCATGGCACAGGAGATCCTGCACACCGCCTTGCGGCCTCTGCAGTGCCAGGAATGCTGCTTTGTACTCTCGGAAGCAGTAGTCGTCGAACAACTGCTAACTGCTCGCGACCGCGGCAGGTAAGTGCCTATGACACTACCTTCTGTTGATGCGCTTCCGGGCCAGTCAAACTCTGGAAAGCTTTCGTGATAGAGAATGGGAGAGATGGAAGACACGGAGCTGCAGCGGCTACCTTCAAAGAGGTGCTTCTGTAAGCCTTCACCCTGACTGCTTTCGGCGACAAAGCCTTCATCACTGTGCATGTCATCTTTCTTCCCGTGAGTAAGGTGAATGTGTTGTTCACTGTGAGGTGTTTCAGATGTGTCGCCATCAACGTTTTTCAAGCTGGGTTCATGATTGCACTCTGATGAATGACTGCCTGACATTTTGGTCTTGCAGCCATTATTTTCTGAATGAACTGCGTTGAAACTCAACCTCTTACCAGAAAGTGCAGGGTCAGATGGTTCGCACTTGGCCTGTGAAAAAGAAGGTTCCTTGTACGATTGCAGCTTTGACTTGTGTGCACATAACTCGATGCTTTGATCACCTGCAGGTTGCGCTGCTTTGCAAGGTAAACCTGCGGCAATGTTTCCATGACTGTGATTCCCTTGAGTAGGATCGGCACCATTCACCTCACGAGCGCTTGTCATTCGCCCAAGTCGATTTGTATTCTGAGATAACAGTTTGGAAGCTAACCTGGAACGATGCCTTTCTTGTGGACAGTCACAAGTTTGAACGTTGCAGCTAAAAGTTGTGCATTCGCATGAGTGGCTAGAAATGGGACTTTGATCATGGAGGCAGCAAGATGAACTGCGCAAATGACCACAAAATGGCAAGTGTACGCCACGTTCATTGCAAACTGACGATCTGCAAGCATGGTGCACCATGCCTCTTGATGCAGAGCAAGGAAAGTATCTCCCATGGTCTTTGCCGGAACCGCGGTGGGTCTTACTGCTGCAAGCATTGTGTGTGGCATGATGAAAATGTTGAGGAGACAGGTCTCGGTCGACTCCAGAATCCATGGACGAGTTGGCATCCCAGGAGGTGCATGGAGCGATGCCTACAGTGCTGGAAACGCAGCCACCGCATGCAGAGGTGGCAGCCGAGCAAAGCTGAACACCACGACAACCACAGGGCAAGACAGCACACGGCGACAGTGAACCGGGCGGCAACACCACACCACCACAACCCACAGCACAACCAGACACCTCAGCACGTGACTTGGCGCCACGTTTCTTAGGCTTCGAAGACTGTGAAGCAGCAGGCCAGGGAGAAGACAACGCCAGCTTAGAAACACCACCGCATGGTGATGCACCCCCGCGACTACTTTTCGTGCACTGCGACTCATTTCCAGAGTTAAAACCAGAGCCCGCATGCAACATGGTCGGCGCCTCGCGGACACTCAGCCGGTGCGTGAGAGGAGGGGGAAGGGAACGCTTACTTCCGAGGCGGAAGCCCGCAAAGGAGAGTCCATCGAGGTGGAACACGGGCGACTCGGCCGTCAGCCGCTGGTCCAGCTCCCGCCGGAGGGCGTACTTCTGCTCCCGTTCCGACTGAAGCGCCTCCAGGGCTTCTTCCAGTTGCTGTTCCCCGATGCGACGTAGCGAGCCGAGCTCCTCAAGCTGCGCATTGAGAGACTCCACTTCTTCCTTCAGGCGGCGCACCTCGTGCTTGGCACCTTCGAACTCCACCTATAACAGAGACAAAGCGGGAATTCACGGTGGGCATTCAAAAAGGCTCTTTCCACTTGCGCTTGTTTCATAGGCAGATTTTGGCCTTTACAATCTACAATCCAACAATTCGTGATACAACAACACATCGCTTGGATAATTGCCGCATATTTATTCAGTACAACAGGCATACAAAGAGAACATTTCTCCCTATGTTTGTTGCACGCACAGATTTGTAAATTATAAATTGCGAGGGTTAATATCCAGAAGCGACAAAAGGTCTATGAGGAACGCCGCATTGGAGGACTTTGGGTTAATTATGACCAACTCAGGTTCTTTAACTTGCGCTGACATCGCACAGCACATGGACACTTTTGCGTTTCACCTCCATCAAAATTGGGCGAGGACTGTACCTGCATTCTTGGCTCGGTAACTGAGTACCCTAACCACTGAGCCACCATGGCGTTTGGGCATTTGCAAAATACAATCCAACAACCCACAATCTCAATGACACATTGTTAACAGGGCTAGACGGCACACATTCGTTCGGTATAGCACAAAATGAAAATACAAACACCGGACAGGACAAGTGCCTGTCCTCTCCAATTTTTGTTTGCACCTTCACGTTGGGCTAAGAACTAATTAAAAGCATTCCCATATACATACACAGTCGAGCCCAGTTACAACGGCCACAGTAATAATTAACGCTCACTTTTACGAATGAAGGCACTGCTGCCGTCAAAATTTATATAAAGCCAATGGGACTACAACTTCCTTAGGGTATCTCAGAGGGGGAATGTGATATGGTCAACTCAAAATGTTCAAAAACACTCGAAGTTGCCTTTAAGAAACGTGACACTATTTATGCCATACCTTGTTTTTGGCTGCAATATGGGGAGTCCACTTATTAAGAACTTTGGGTATAAAAAACACAATCCATATGGCCCTCCAGCTTATTATAAGTGAGCTTGACTGTACATATTCAGTTAAAGCTTTTTAAGACATGCATCTTCACACTGACAATCTATAACAGAAAACCAGCATCTACACTGATGCAGACTGTACTGAACCTACACATCTACACAGGAATATGACATTTTACCACCTAATAGGCACAACCTATAATGAACTGCCTGCAATCAAATGAGCACCATTTTCACAGTGTGCTATTTCAGCGCGCAAGTGCAGCCGTACAGCTACAAAGGCTCCACAGAAACTTCGTAGTTGAAAGAAAAATTCGTCTTGGTCTGGGGTTCAAACCCAGGACCACTGCTTCATCGGGGCAGTCGCTCTACCAACTGAGCTAATCGGGACAGCTAGCATTTCAGACAAAGGTCCGCAACCAAATTTCCCACATAATGAGAAGGCAATAAAATGCTGCCCAAGTGAAATGCAAAAGACTGAAGCTTGCAGATCATTCAACCCCTTTTATAACACGTTATCAAGTATTCATTGCCTAATATTTTACACGTCTGACTAAACACAAACACTGCTCCTCCTGTAACACTGCCACATGAACTGATACTATTCGACCAGAAAAAAAAGAACATATCTTTGATACCAAATTAACACTTGTTTTTTTTTTTAAATAAAGTAACCTGTACAGCTTACTAGTCATCTCTTACAAAGCACAGATGTTCTGTTTTTGAACGTTTTCCTCACAAACTGGAATGCCGTTAACACAAAATAAATGTATGAGAACTAAAGTCCAGTAAACGTATAATAATGCCATGTTTATACAAAGAGATTGCTTCACTTCATATTTAAAACCATGTATCCCTTACTAAAAAGTTTTCTTGTAAAGGAAGGTACCCAGGAAGGTACCCTGTAATGCCCAGACATTGAAAACATCAGATAAAAAATATGAGCTTCAAAGATTGCATCACTAAAGGTCCCTTAATTGCAGATGCATAAAAAGCTAGAAGAGCCAAAGGTGTTAACAACATAATAAAATTCTGTTAATTTTGATGAGCCCTGAATGTCTTAAAATGACAAAACAGTTCACAGTAAATGAGAAGCAAAATGTAAAATTCTAAGCTGCTCCATTACCTGCCACTGCAGCAAGTTACAAGCACAGAAATTTTAGGCTGTTTTGCCATTAGCATTAGATTTTGAATGATTTCATCTTTCAGCAGGCCTCCTGCATTTCTGGCAGCTGACATCTGGACTTTCCTTTGATAAATACCTATGTCATAAAAGGCTATTTCTCAATTATGTTAAAAATTTATGCAGTTCTACCAGCAGAAATGAAAATCATTCACATTTTTACAGAATGCATCACAGGTGACACACTGGACAACACAGGGTTAAAGGTCTATGGGACAGAATCTGCACACACAATTTCAGCACAGAACCCCACTAAGTTTACAGCCCTGTTAGAGCAAGATGCACATACAGTGATTTCTGCCAGCAACAGAATAAAAAAGTAGGCAGGAAACAGCATCACATCTTGTAAAGGTGGCAGCTTCAAGCATAAGAATATGCTTGCCAAAATTATTAATCTGATCATTTGCAGGTACACTACATTACACTGCCCAACTTCTTACATATTACTGTTCATGCTTTGCACTTCAGCATAAAATGCATTTTTGATACTTGGCTCATCATGAACTGTGACACTACCTCATCTTCAACTGACAACAACCAAAGCCTCTGCAACAATCCCCAATGGCACAGACAGGGGCTGGAATAAGCCTCATGAAATTTGCTGCCCTGACCACAAACTGTCAGTTTCATTGCCACGAACAGACTGCTTAGTTTTGTAAACACAAGCCTGCTTCATGAAGCAACTGTCTGAATGTTTACCAACCCATCATATTCCGAGTGCAATTACCTTTATGAGACTAACACAGAAATGACTGTAACCTCAAACACATACGCGTTGCCTGTCACTCCAACGTACAGATGCTCAGAAAGAGGACATGTTTATGAATGCCAAAACCTGAACAGTTTTAACGTTTTGTGACATAAAGCCGACTACTTTCATTCACCTACCATGCCAGCTCTACTGAATTTTCAATCTCAATTTATTCCACACTTTCCACGAAAATACAAAAAGATACACTTGCAGCCCGTACAACAAATTCTACCAAACACTCACCTGTGAAGACCGCAGCGACGAGACCTGCTTCTGTAGCGATATGTTCTCTTCTTCAAGCTCGTTGTTGTCTGTGAGAAGCCTCTGCTCCCTCAGCTTCATATCCTTCAGCTCCGAGCGTAGGTTCTTGCGCTCCCAGTCAGACACATCTCCGTGCTTCATAATCTCATAGTTCTCATTCTGGAGCCGCTCTTTCTCGGCCAACACTCGGCCAAGTTCTTGACGAACCTGGAAAGGGATCAAACAAGAGGCAAGAGCACACTCAAGCACACAGTCAAATAAATAAAGCAAAAACATCATAGTGGCATAAATGGTGGGAACGCTTCCCCCTCCCCCAGTCATGCACAGTCTTGATAAGCGCAAAGAAAGTTTTAAATCAAATGGATAATAATCCCTTCAAAATGGTGGTAAAGACACCCCCCCCCTCCCCCTCCCTCTTCCCCCCCGTATGTCCGACCACAGGACATCAAACCTGTGCCACAAATAATGAACATGGCTAATTTTTTACGAGCAGCGCGAATGTGCCCTCTGCCATGCTGCCATGATATGACACTTGTTTTGAGAGTTGTCAGTGGCCCCAATAATGAAAGCTTCCTCTTGTTGCTGTTATGTCAAGATTTACTTTAGCTTTTATTTTGCTGATGTTACAGTCACTTCTCAAATCCAGCTGATGGCAGTATCTTTTGAATTGGATTGTGATTAAGTTCACTTTAATGCAAATGTGTACACCTAGGGAAACCCATCAAAGAACTTGCACACAATGTGCCCATTATCTGGTTTATGCAGATGATTCTGAACAATCTGCAATGTGATTAAGTTCTCTTTAATGCAAATGTGCAGACTTAGGGGACCCACCAAAGAGCTTGCATAGAATGTGCTCATTATTTGGTTCATGCGAATGGTTCTGCACAGTTTACAATGTGATTAAGTTCACTGTAATGTGAATGTGCAATTTTTTGGGAGCCACCAAAGAACTTGCACACAATGTGCTCATTATTTGGTTTATGCAGAAGCTTCTGAACAGCATCTGAACTAGGAGAAACAAACTCTCTGAAACACAAAGCTGCATTATCGAAACTCCAGTCATACTGCCTATAGGCGTGCTCAGGTGGGTGTTAAATTACTGCATTTTGTAGGGAAATATTCAAAAAGAAGCACTAGAACAAGACCCTTAAAGAAAGGTCGGCTTTAACTTTAGAGAGCTGTGCCAGCACACCGATAATACAAGGTGCGTAAAATTGCCAAGTGCTCTTAAGACGTCCATAAGAATGTACGGCTTTACACAGCTCACAGACAATTCTCTTTAAAGCAAAGACATGACACTCTAGGAGCACAACAGAACTATCTTTCTCGACATCACAAGTACTCATTTGACACACAACACTTCTTTGAGTATGCAGCACACTCATAACACCATTTTAAATGGACACTAGAGAAGATTTTATGCATTATCTCTTTTTCTTCAAGAAAGTGGAGTTGAAAGGCTAATCACAAAGTTTGCTGCATTTCATATTCTGGTTGTTTTTTTTCTTCATGAAAAAAAAAACACTTCCAATGAGGTGCTTTTTATTTTGCACAAACTCTACACAATTCATAGCATCGTCCACGATAATGACAGCTTGCTCTATTTCTGAAAGTTTCTAACGACAAATTGATTTCGAGCTTGGCCAAACAATGTAATAGAAGTCTTATGAAACTCACTCTGCCATATACAGAAATCAAGGCTGGCTCCCAGCAGTCTTTTGTCTATAGAACTATTCCAAGAATCCAGCCAACGTAAGCAAGCCATCACTGGAGGAATGAGGGTTCTACATTTAGTTCTTATCAAGTCCTCATTGTATAGGCTCTTCCTCATGACCTGTAAAAACACTGTAGGTTGAAATTGCTGAGCAGATTTAACACCTGAAATTATTTTCTGTTTCAATATGCAAACAAAGCACAGTGCTCAAATATCTTCCAAGACCTCAAGGTCCTAGGACTGAAGCCCCCATGCAAGATGTAGTATATGGTTTGTCCGCCAATAATGATGAAATACATTATTTGGTAGGCTGTTCTTTAAAATAATGAATAATGATTTCGTCCGAAGGACCACTAGAATTTTCAAGACTAATGCGGCTAATAAAGTGTACCAAGCTACCAGCTGACAGGGAAAGAGGTGACAGTCTGGTAGTAGAACCAGATCAACTTGAGACAATCTTTTAACATGTGTTCAATGCAATTAAGGCAGGGCTAGTTTCACAAGGCATTTAAGATATGGCACAATAAAAAAAAAAGAAAGGCCTTTACCTGCTTGAGTTCTTTTTCTAATTCCTGAAGTGAAGAGGTCAGCGAGGCTTCCTTGCTAGCAGTTTCTTGGAGGAGACTCTCCTCTTGCTCAATGCCGGTGGTTGTAGACACCTTCTGACTTGTCTGCACCTTGGCGAGAGCCTATCGAACAATTCCACCACATTGAATACCGGTTAGTCTCCTTCATCACAGCGCAAAGCACAAAACAAGGGTTCTAAGCAGCGTAACATTCCTTGGTCAAAAGTGGCCAGTATCAGAAGACCTTTTTTTCTTTTTTACGCTGATTTACAGTGAGTTTTAGCAAAGCATGACACAAGTTTTAATCTTTCATCAAAAATAAAAAAAATGAAAAATTAAACATCTTCGTTCAGGATATTGTGAACAAGAAATTGAGTGAAAAAAAAAAAACTAAACATGTTCCCCTATCACGCTAAGTACGCAATGTTGAAAGTCGGAAGTATTCCACGGCCTGATCCAGTAGGAAGTGATTTCTACATGCAAAGGCGAACGGCCGCGAGATCACCAGCATCAACATCAGCAAGCATGCGTGGAGTTTTACAAACGCAAAAAGTCACGACTTCTCAATTTGGTTTCTAAAAACGGGGCGCACGCATAAACAAAATGCCACTTTTAATGAATTCAAGACGAAAACACTTCAGTATTTTTCGCAGACCGCCGACAGTGCGTACAAAAAATAAACGTATACAGGAATGCTCGGCACAGTACGGTTTCGG
This sequence comes from Amblyomma americanum, assembly GCA_030143305.2. NCBI lineage: Eukaryota > Metazoa > Arthropoda > Arachnida > Ixodida > Ixodidae > Amblyomma > Amblyomma americanum. Next base: position 202,474 of record JARKHS020027434.1, on the reverse strand, counting down.
TGTCACACCATCGCACTTCCACACGACCTACATGCACCCGAGGTCCCTCACCAAGTTTGGGGGCGCCCTTAATTACGACTTCCGATGCCGACACACAAAATGAACACGGCAGAGAGTTTGCTGAGTGAGATCGACCGCGAGATGCGCTCGCGGTTCCGGATGTCACTTTTTGTTTGTGTACGGATATCGCACCTCGGCGCGCTGTCCCGGAGACTGAAAAATGCTGGCAAGTAACCAAAACTACACGCCTCCAACGAACGCAAACACAAATGACGAGCCCACTTGGTCAAGCATCGAATCGGCAACTTGACCTTCACGCTATGCCGCCGAGTCGCCAACGCACTAGCGCTGTAGCAGAAATACAAGAGGAAATAAATTAAGGAACCGGCGGCATCGCTTAACCCTAATACCGCGACAATTGCAAGCATCATCGTGCCGCACAGATAGGACCGATACATGCGCAGCGTTTCGGTGAATGAATGCTCGCCACAATGCTACGCAGAACTCGAGGCGCATCGAGGGAAAAATTTGCGATCGCATCAAGAAATCGGGCCAAACCGGTTACCACGCCTACTACTAACGTCAAAAATAGAGGCAACACGCGTTAAGCGGTTCTCACCTCCTTAAGTATTTCCAGCTCGTGCTTCGTGGTGTCGTACATGGCTTCCAGCTCGTCGCATCTTTGCTGTAGCGCCTGTTTCTCGTCCAGCAGCACGAGACCGTACTGGGCCGACTGGATCTTCTCGTGACTGGTCTGAGCGAGCTCGCGATGGAGCCGCTCCAACTCGAGTTTGAGGGCTTCATTTTCGGCTCGCAGATCGCCCTCCTTGAGCCCGGCGCTGGTGTCCATAGTGTCAAATGTTCCGTGCGCGCCTCAAACGTTGATCCAAACCCCGTTCGGGCGAAATCACACCCATGGGGAACTCACATCAACGTAGCAAAGATCTGGCACGACTCCATCTTGCCACAGAAAAAAAGTGCTCTAACAACTCGTGGTTGTGCCCTTGCGCGAACTTTTGGTGAAAAGCAGCCCAAACTCAATCTACACCTCGAACAAGTGTGTACAGAATAGCACAAAATAGGTCTTCAAATATGCTCATTACTTTTATAAGTGTTAAAACGCACGCAGCAACATGAAGTAAATCAATCACACTGGGTCTTTGGGAACTACGTTTTCTATCGGATTGTAACTGCGGCGAGTTGAGCTAGTTTCGTTTCGATGGTGAAACTCCTGGTGGCGAAAAATTGACCTTCTCTTTTCACGAAACTCAGCATGCGCTGAATCGGCTGAACTCATGGCTGAACTGCATTCGATGGCGAAGACAGCTCAGTGAAAGCTCCAAGATTATGTTAGTCCATGTGGGCTACTCTGATAGCATGTGAGATCACGCCCATCCAATATTTCCGGCAGTAATCTATGGCGGAAAAAATCTTGCACGAACACTCGTGAGTCGTGAAACAGCTCGTTGCGATGAAAAGTAAAAGTGCAGGCTGCTAGGAGGAGCAGCAGTCGGTTTTGAAGAGAGCAAAAGCCCCTGTACGCTTTGTGCAGAAAATGTGTCACTCAATAAATGTTTCATTCAAGAAATCCAGGCCAGCATCTGACGCGGCGACCCTGTCCACCCCAATCACCCCTGGCCCTCATCTCTCGACTGAGAGGTAGAGCCGGAGGGTAGGATGAGGTCGTCTTCTTCTGTTGGAAAATAAAGTCTTTCACTCACTTACTTCACTTTCAAAATAACAACACGTCAGCATGAAGAAAAAAGCACTAAAGCAGTTGTTAATCACAGTCAAAGACTATCGCTTACCAGAATATAACTAGTCGCGGTCCCATCTTGTACTCACGAGTTCCACGTGAAACGATGTTATACAAAAAACATTCGCGAAAAATATTTAATTTTAGGACTGGCGCTTTTCTGTGCGTGTTTTTCGAGACCTGCAGTTATCAGCTCGAAACGATCCAGCAGCATCGGTGCTAATAAATAACGATGGATTTCTCGCCCAATTAGATATTGCTCATGCTTGGAGAGCACCATAGAAAACGTAGTTGCCTTTACGCCGCCGTTCTCATTCTACCATTATTTGTTTTGCTAAACAACCATTCAAGCACAGCTCGAAAAGATATAGTGGTTCTTTTTTCTCAGAACTTTTTACAAAACGCGCGTTCCGGGTACGAGATTTCTGACGAAGAAGAGGAGTCGGGAACGCGCTCACCGCTGACCTGCAGTTCCCATCGGTACCGCCTTGCTGAGCTGCGTAGGAGCCTAAAAATGATTCTGGTAAGAACGCCGTTCCTGGCCCACAGTTTCTTACTGAGTTGCTGCTCTTGTACGTTGTCACAGATCATTCACTTCTGTGCTCGGTGTTTTCGTTATGGCGCTTGTGACAGCCGACGCTCATGCCACTCCGACACCAGCAGATGGCCTGGCTTTCCCGACGACCATCCGCGCAGCTTTTGCTGGGCCTCTGCACCGGCATAGTGGTCATCACTTTCTTCCTTCACTGCGCCGGGTAAGTGAACTATGGCTGTGCAAGTTTTTTTTTTTCCTGTCTGCCGAATGACAGCCTTCAATATGATAGAAAATTATACCTGTGTATTTGCATCAGACGCGAAGTCAAGCGCGTCAGTGTAAGCCAGTTGCATACCCAGCAATTCTGGACAAAAGCACTTTTGAGCGGGAAACCGTTTATGAACGTATTTTTTTCATATAATGTAAAATATTTACGATAACAATCAATATAACCGCGGATCACCCGACGGCAGTCTATTTTTTTTTCTATTCACGCTTTTGTTATCGTCAAAAGCCTTCGCCATTGGTTTTCTATAGCAGTCTTAACTGTTCGATGCGATCACTTGAAACACTTTAAAAGAAAGATTTTGCTATAGATCAGAATAATGGACCATTACGTTCAATATTTCCATGACAGTGTCTTGCAATTTTCCAGTTTTCAAATTTGTTGCCCGAGAAAGCTGGACTTGTGCGCTGACTAACCAAGTATCTCGGTATAATCGTTGACTGCAAATTGTCACGGACTTGCATATGGCGCACATCTGCATCAGGCTGCGGATTGCAGCTTGGGTTTTGTATAGCTTAAGAGTTCTGCAACCTCCGCCTCAAGGCACTGGACCCTGAACTGCGCCTTCGTCTTCCACGTAACTTAGAACGTCGCGACGCAACACTGTTATGCCGTTTATGAATCGGTGTTGTATTTACCAATTACTATGCTTTCCGGATGGGGATGGCCGACAGACCTGCCTGTGAGAGCTGTGGTTGTCAGGAGACCATCGCTCATCTTCTCTGTGAGTGCCCTGCATTTGCGAGTGCAAGACACACACTGTGCTGTGCCCTGGACCGCCTCGATCCTCGCCCATTAACAGAGCAAAAGATCCTCGGTCCGTGGCCACAGCAGTCGACTGCCCTCAAGGCATACAAGGCACTCTTTGCCTACTTGAGAGCGACTGGATATGAGTGACAAATTGTGACAGCGTTGTGCGTGTGTGTGTGTTATGCCTTTTTTCCCTTCTCTCTTCCTCCTTTTAGTCACCTAATCCCTCTTCCCCAGTGCAGGGTAGCCAACCGGAACACCTTTCTGGTTAACATCCCTGCCTTTCCCTCCTCCTCTTTATCTATCTAAGAGTCTGGATCCAGTAGTAGAAAAAAGACCGTAATGCATGTACTTGCCTCGAGTGTACAGAGATACGGCGCCACATTATTCGGCTTTTGAGCTTCGCGCTGCAAAGAACGCATTGACAAATTACTTAGCAAAATGCTACTAGCTGTTGCTTACAACTCCTAGGTCGCGTCATCAGATGTCCTTTTCCGGACGGTAAACTTCGGTCTTTTGATTCACTATTTTTCCTGACGGCTGTCATAAGACATTTCTGGAACTCAGATTTTAAGCTAGACTACCTATGCTGCCACCCGCGTTTTGGGCAGCCAGCGCAGGTTTGAGGTCTGAAATGTCATGACTAGATTTGGTTAAACAACGCGCTGTGCTTACTTTCCTGTATTTTAAATAGATTTCCAGATGAAGTATTTGTCACCAATTTGAATCGACTGGCCGGAATATATTTACAATTACATTTTTTCTCAGCGATAAATGCTCTTTTTGTTGCCGGCAAACCACCAACGTAGCCTGAAATAGTCAGAGAATCAATTATAACTTTCTTCCTTTCTTCTCTTCGTCCCTCCTTTATCCCTTCCCTTACGGTGCGGTTCAGGTGTCCGCCGAGATGTGAGCCATATACTGCGCCATTTCCTTCGCCAAAAATCAATTTTCAATTTTCAATCACTTATCCCAGAGAATAATTATTTGATGCAGTTGTCCTCAGAGTGAACGGCGGTGAAGCGTGGCCTCTGGGATCCGCGTAAAATCAGTTCCGACGTATGCATTTTACTTGCGAAATCGGCCTGTGATGGCGACACGTGTTTTTCGTTTTTAAGTCTTTCCTAGCTTATAAAAGCTCCGTTTTAGATGACAGAGCTCTATTTGTAATTAGAACGTGGTACTTGAATAATATCGGCCAAGTTCAATTTGTCCGCAATGTCATTTTAAAGTACCGCGTAGTTAATTAAGACTAGCACTGAGGAAATACGCTACTCGGTGTTACTTGCCGTCAGCCCCAAGTGTTCTCACATGCAGGCTTATAATAACCTCTAGGTGGCCTTTCTTCCCAACGTGACAACACAGCAAGGTTGAACAGTTATATCTCAGCCTTATGTCTCAGAACAGTTATCTCAATACTTCGCAGAGCAGTCCTCCTTTCCTGCATATATATATATATATATATATATATATATATATATATATATATATATATATATATATATATATATATATATATATATATATATATACACGTCAGCTGTTAGCACAAGCAGTCCACGTGCAGGGATCACGAAACAACTGTACAACTGTCCTATACTTGTAGTCTCCATGCTCGTACAGGGCGTCTTAGAGACAGTCATTACAGGCGGATTCAAACTAATAACTCATTCATTCAAAGCAAAAACCAGGGTACTGTTTTTGTTTTGTTTTTAGCTGGCTTCTCCTTGCTTTAGCCCAGGCGTTCTTTTTCTAGGACGTCAGCACGCCTAGGTGGCGCTAGTTTTCATTCAAGAAAACTACACCGCTTATCATGCCCATGAATCGAAGCATAACGTGTCCTCACTGCACCTGCAGAATCGGCGCTGGATGCTCGGAGCGCAACAGGGTGGCGTTCATCAAGACGCATAAGTGCGCGGGAACTTCGGTGCAGAACGTCCTCATGCGCTACGGCTACTCGCGCAACCTGACGTTCGCCATAGGGCCCCGCGACGTCTACCTCGGTCACCCCACCAGGTACGTTGCACGCACGCAGCTAGTGCTTAAAGACAGGGGGTTTTTTTGGGGGGGGGGGGGGTCTCAGACCCCTCCACCAAAATTGGCAAGGGATCTGAGATTGCCCGTGCTAGAATGTACGGACAGTATTAATCTGACCCCACCGCGGTGGTTCAGCGGTTAGGGCGCTCGACTACTGATCCGGAGTTCCCGGGTTCGAACCCGACCGCGGCGGCTGCGTTTTTATGGAGGAAAAACGGTAAGGCACCCGTGTGCTGTGCGATGCCAGTGCCCGTTAAAGATCCCCAGGTGGTCAAAATTATTCCGGAGCCCTCCACTACGGCACCTCTTTCTTCTTTCACTCTCTCCTTTATCCCTTCCCTTACGGCGCGGTTCAGGTGTCCAACGATATATGAGACAGATGTTGCTCCATTTCCTTTACCCCAAAATCAATTATTATTATTAATCTGAAGCAAGCAACCGTTTTTTATTCTTGCCAGAGGTGGTCCAAAAACTTCTTCTGTATCGATCGTTTCGCAGATTTCGCTGTGATTTTTAGTAAGAATCATAAACATGTTTTCTATAGTCGGATACAACTTAAGTCTGCAGTGAAGCTCCGCCCACATTCAGGACCGGCGCACAGAATTCCTCCACGACAAAATGTAGGCCGTTGTTAAAACTTCTCTTGTCACCTAAACAAGAAGCTAACCATGAGAAAAAGTTATAAGCTCTAGAATTTTGATACCTGGCTTGTTTAATAAAGTCAAATATTAAAAAGCTGATTTCGTTCACTTTTGTGACTGGCTAGCGGAGTAATACAGTACGCCGCGGACCGTGGCCCAGTGTTAACAACTGCTTTTTTTTTAAGTTGTATCCTATACTATAAAACGCGAGACGGAGAAAAATAAAAGTTTGCGGCCCTACACAAAAGGTAGAAGAAGAAGAAGAAGAAGAAGAAGAAGAAGAAGAAGAAGAAGAAAGAAGAAGAAGAAGAAGAAGAAGAAGAAGAAGAAGAAGAAGAAGAAGAAGAAGAAGAAGAAGAAGAAGAAGAAGAAGAAGAAGGGAAACCCGCATCCTCACACCACGAATCAGTCCACAGCTGGCCGCTCATCTCCAAGGCTACGCAACAGCGAGCGTATACTCCAACTGGCTGACCTCAATGTGGCGCCCGTTTTCCCGACTACATGCGTACTCAAACTGTGAGCAAACATAGTCATAAAGCGTTCCGGATGGTGTCATACGATTTGTCGTTGCATATAGCTTAATTACATGGGCTAGTCAGGTGGGAGGCTTGCTTGTACAGGTATTCGAACCGACCACGTATGAACCTTCAATTTTATGCCTTCCCGGATTCTCTGCCTCTGGCCGCTTGGCCAGTGGACACCTCAATCGTGCTTTGAAGTACAGGGGGGGGGGGGGGGGGGAGAAGTGCAAGATGCCGGGCTAGTTGGTAATCCATGATGAAAAAACAGCGCAAGGAACGAGACGAAAACACGAAGGAAGAAGACACAGACACGGGCGCTGACTAACAACTGAAATTTTTATTTCGAAGCAGGACACATATATAAAGTACAAAGATGAGGGTGTGTCCAAGGCGATCCTGCACAATCACCGAAACAGTGTGGTCACGTCCAAGGGTACAAACGATAAAAAGGTGAAAAGGCCGAAAGAAAGACAAAGAGGCGATAAAACCACGGTGTAAGAGGCCGGGACGGAAGGTGAAAGCGAGGAAAACGATGAAAACAGATATGCATGCGCCAAAAGGGAAAAAAACAGCGTTAAACTAACGGTAAAAACGGGACTAAAATCGCGGCACAAGGTGATTAACGAAAAAGACAGAGAGGGGCATTTAAGAACAGGATTAAACGTTTACCCTGCCTCTAAGAAAATCCAATTCTTTTTGTGACAAGCACAGGGAGGGTGTACTCACACATTGTTCCTTTGCGTTGTGGATTTCGAATGCTTCTACGATTTCCCTGGATATCCTATCCCGTCCTTTAGCTAGAATTGTGCAGCGATTGAAATCTGGGTAACAGGTTTCGTCCGGATCATCATCCTTACGTTTGCACTTTTTGCAGTGCTTGGCGAGGTGCCCAGAAATTGCCAAACTGTCTACATTATTCCTGTGCTCTTGAAGCCTAATGTTGAGGCACCTGCCTGTTTGGCCAATATATCTCTTCCCGCAGGATACGGGCAGAGAGTAGACGACGCCGGTTTTGCAGGGGACGAGTTGTTCCGAATGAGTCTGCCCACACCCACGGGCGATCAGAGGTTTGTTCACCTTCGGGCATAGGGCGGAAAGCTTGTTTGGCGCTTAAAAGACGACGTCAACCCCTGAACGTTTCGCGACCTTTTTGAGGCGGTGGCTGACCTCATGAATGTAGGGCATTACGACCACTCTTCTGTTCTCCCTGTTGGACGCCTCCTGCGCGTCATGTCGTCCTTGTTTCTTGGCGACGGACCCGGCAACGGACACCAGAACGTTCAGGGGATATCCGGCGGTTAACAGGCGCTCGACCTGGTTGTTGAAACTATCCTGGAAATGATGTTCACAGGACTTCTGAAGCGCATTTTGAAAGCAAAGTCTTGCTATCCCTCTCTTAACGAGTTTTGTATGGGCAGACATAAAAGACAGAAGAGGTTTTTTACCCCTGGGCTGATAGGACCAGCAGGTATGCTGGTTAGAGAAATGCAGTCGCAAGTCCAGAAATCTGATTGAGCATTCGTGCGGTGTCTCATGCGCGTTAGCTGCTGCCGTTGTATCCACTACATTGCTTCTGCTAAATGGCTTGTACAAAGCTATTATAGTTTTCGCTGTAAGAACGCTAAGAAAGATCAAACTCGAACATACAAGCGAACGCCGCTACGCGCGCATGCGCGCGCTCAAACGCCCAAATACAACGAGGATTCTACGCATCCAAGAAGTTGCCCGCTTAACTTTACGCGTAACGTGTTACGGCTGCATTTGTATCCCCTGAATGGCTTATAACAGTTTGGTTTAGGGGGTTTAACCTGCCAAGTCCTGCGACCCTCCGTTTGATTTACTCTAAAGTTTTTCCATCCATCCATCTCAAAGCGACTCAAGCTATAAGAGACGCCGTAGTGAAGGACTCCGGAAATTTCGACCACCTGGGGGTCTTTAACGTGCACTGACATCGCACAGTGCACGGGCCACTAGAATTTCGCCTCCATAGAAATGCGACCGCCGCCGCCGGGATCGAACCCGCGTCTTTCGGGTCAGCAGCCGAGCCCTTAACCACTGAACCACTTCGGCGCGCAAATGGCTTATAACCAAGCTATTACATCTTTCACTGGTGAAAAGCAATGAAAATTTGTCACACTGACTGAACACCTCAAATGACGGTTACTAAATTACCCGCCGCGATGACTCAGCGGTTAGAGCGCTCGGCTACTGAGTGGGAGTTCCCGGGTTCGAACCCGACCGCGGCGGTCGCGTTTCGGTGGAGGCGAAACCCACAGGCGGCCGTTTGCTGTGTGACGTCAGTGCACGTTAAAGATCCCCAGTGGTCTGCCCCCCTAGGTCCTGGATGTGAGTGACGCCAACACACGCCCGTTACATCGGTTTCTTTGGCAATAACCGCTCTCGCTGAAAAAGCAGTGTGACTACACCAGTGATACAACAGTTACAAACTATGACAGCTGTTTCTATTATTTGGAATTCCGGTGAATCCGATCAAGGAAGACGGCGTGCAACTTTGTCTTCAAGGTTCCGCCGTAACATGGTGCCCAACCTGGACCGCTACGGCAAACAGTACCACATACTGGCTCACCACAACCGGTTTTCTACGCGGGAGGAGTACGCCAGCGTTCTGGGAAGAGACGTCTTTATCATCTCCATCGTCAGGGAGCCCATGGCCATGTTCGAGTCTCTTGCGGCTACCCTCAAGCTCAAGGGCATACACATCGACGATTTTGAGGTGCGTCGGGTTTACGCCAGTCCCTTACGTGTGTTCATGTCTCTTACAGACAGCTCAAACCAAAAGTCACGAGGGCTGGGACAGGGTGCCCGCCAAACCGTATAGTGAATTTAAGCGAAATCTCATCTTTGTGTATGAAGACGGAAGAAGTCCTCGCGCACGTCTTGTACCCGAGATGTCTGAGCTTATATGACCTGCAGGCTGCATGTGAGTTTCGGCAGCTCACGAGAACCGTTGAAAACAAACTTATACTGAGATTCTGCGGCACTGAACTCTGAAGTAACGAGCAAGGCAAGGAAGCTATATAGCCCTCGAAGACGAAAATGTTTAGTGAGGTGTACAACCTAACCGATTGCGAATCGATTGTGAATGTGGTGAATCCTTTATTTTATTCCATCGTTTGGTGAGGGTAATAAAATATCGGATTATATTGTTTCTACTTTTGTGTCCCTGGCGTAAATATTTTATGGCGTGGAGCTTACAAGGCGATAATTAGCCATTAAAATTACCATTCGGGCTAATTTCTGTTTACAGTGCGTGAGCTTCAATTAAACCCTTGCACTGCGTTTACAAGACGCAGTGCATCGCAGTGGTTTTTACTTCACAGCGCCGGATGCGTATGTAGTTCTGCTTATGACAGCGCGAGGATTTTAATACGCTGGGAATGTTCGCTGCGGTACGGCTTACAGTCGTGAGGGTCTTTGCCTTTCTAGTGTTATGCGAGCAAATGAGATCTACACGTACACCCACGGTGTTGACGTGGAGACCGATGATAGCTGATCCCACCGGCAGGACACTCATGGCAAAGGCCACTTCCTGTCATACCTGGCCGGCCTGCGCACCCACCACGGCCGCATCGGCACAAATCAGATGTCCTTCGACCTGGGCCTGGCGCTGCGCTCCATGAACGACTCGCGCAAAGTGGTCGACTTCATCCGGCGTCTGGACTCCGAGATCGACCTCATGCTGGTCGCCGACCTCATGGACGAGTCGCTGGTGCTGCTCAAGCACGCGCTCTGCTGGACCACCAAGGACGTGGTGAGGGCGCGGATCCAGCGCACGCACAAGCGCTATAGTGTTGTTACACAACGTCTTAGAGCGATAAAAGGGTTGTTTGTTGGGAGAATATCGGCGTCACCATTGTATGTCGTGGCTGAAAGACCTCGCGCTCATCTGCTGTGGTTCAAGCTTGGACCATGATGTTCATCATGTAGGCCTGCAACAAATTACGCTGTGCGGGTTGTGCCGTCTGTAGTCATGCACCAAAAGTAGTCAAAGTTGGTCTGCATGCATAGTAAGAGCGAAACGGTGCGATGGGTGTGGACATTCTCAAGAATGTGAGATAATCTGGGATGAGATAATGCACACGGGGATGGAAGTGGGGGCCGCTTTTCGGAATGCTTTAAAACTGTCAGTGTCAGTCATTTGCCTCGAGGAGGAGCTTACAGTCTCAAGTGTTTCAAAAGAAATACCGAGCCACGTGTTACTTGTCTTCTCAAAACGCCAGCGCTGGATAGCACGGATAGCAGGCGTGTCTTGTTAACAATGACGAGCGCTTTAAAACAGTGATGAGTCTTGAATCCATCCTGGAGGTGTTCCCTTTAAGTGGGGATCATATTGTACATACACCCGGTGAAACAGCTGTTCACATCTTGAAGAAGCAAAGCATACGTAATGCATCAGCGTCATGCTTGGTATTGACTTTCCCTCGAACTTGGCATGACTCGCGCAGGTGAGCTTCCAGCAGAACGCTCGGACGTCGCAGTTCCTCCCGAGCCGCATCCCGGACAAGGCTCGCCGCGCCATACTCACGGCCAACTACGTGGACGTGGCGCTGTACGGCTTCTTCAAGAGCAAGCTGCTCGATGCCATCGCCGCGTTCGGCGTGGACAGGATGAAGGAGGAGGTGCGCCAACGTGTGGGGAGGGATCGAAACGCAATGCGGCAAGCGTCAGAGGCACACATTATATAGAGACAGCAGCCGGTGCCCATGCTCTCTCTTCTCGTTCTCGTGCACTTTGGGCCGCCAAGAAGTCTCCAGATCTAGTGCCCTCTAGTTTCGGGGAAAAGACGCTTTGTCATAGCTAAGATATCAACACACACAAGGTGCTATTGACAGCGGTCCTTCATGCCCAACCTACACATAGACAGATTGGCGATGTGCCTGAATCATCTAAGAATGGATATGCAGTACTTTACGATGATCCACTGTGTGATTAGGCAGCTCCGTGGCATTGCCTGAGTAGTTATTAAAGGGGAATACCAAAGGATTAGACTGGCTCCTGAACATTCTCTGGCTCTTAATGAACCAAACACAAGGCTTCCTCTTTGTGGAAGCCGAGAGCGCTATTTCCGACTGCGAAGCCTGCGCTTTTCTCTTCATTCTGGGCTGGCTGTGTCGAGCATGCTAGGCTGTGTAGTGCTTGAACTCAAGGACGAAATGGGAAATACACCCTCAAAGGAGGCTCTTCAGTCAATGGCATCAACCGAATGTCATGTCGTCAGGGTTGATCCCTTCGCACTTGCTAGCGTGACATATCTTATTGGACTGGAAAGAGGATTAAGCACGGAATAACCGGATTAACCGTGGCTTAATGACAGTCGGTCGACGCCACTGACTCGAAGGCTTCCTATGAGGAGAACGTCGAGGTTTGTGACAAGTAGATCGTTAGAAAGGTGTAGGTTTGTGTAGGGAAATGTCACATGTGCAATGCGTAGATAAATAAATTTGCCTTGCTCGTGCAAGATCACTGGAGCAAGCCCAGGATCTTAGTTCTTAAACAAAAATAGCATAAACTCTAGTGTTTCTGTCTGATTCTTTAATTAATGCTGTCCAAATTTCTAAAAACATATGCGGCTTTGATTTTAATGTATTATGTGTCATCGCAACAACTATGGCGACGACAAAGCTGCAACATATCATTCCGTTTATTTCATGTCACCCTGCTCATGGGTGTACGCGGGGGTTCACTCCTTTCTTCTACTCAAAGCACGTTGCGATATCAGTGTTGTATCCTCGTTTTGAGGGACCACGTGAAACCGTTTTCGAAGTTGTGTTCTGTTGCCTGGCCGAGGTGCTCATCCTTTTAATATTGTACAACTGTTTGATTTAGACTGTGCAAGGGGTACAGCCGTAGTGCTCACATTGTCGTTGTTCATCGCCATATTCTTTGTGTGCACCTGCAGCAAGCATCGAGGAAGTGGTAGCGTGACCTCCCTGCACTTGCTCACAACAGTCAAGCATACGCCACTGCGCATGCGCGCAGGTGTTCGCTCTACGCAAGGCGCGCATGGCCATGTACGGCGACTGCGTTGACTCTGAGGAAACGGCGGACAAGGTGTTCCCACCGCAGTTCGTCTTCCGTGGCGACGTCGTCGGCTACCGGCTCAAGAATGTGACGCGCGTGGTGCCGGCGTCCACCTGTCGCCTGCTGGCTGCCAACGAGCTGCTCTTCACCAACATGGTGCGCCGCCGGCAGCTCATGGACATCTCGGCCTTCTACTTCGCCCGCTGGGCGGCCGGAGCAGCACCCGGGAGGACGTCGGCACCTTTAGCCGTCGTGATGCTATTGGCCTTGTTCTCCACAGTGGTATCGGGGACACTGTCTGGCTGACGCGGCACCGCGTTCTTGCCTTTTTATGTGGTAGAGAAAAAAAAGGGGGTGTTTATAAAGTTCTCATGCAGAATATGCTTCAACAGTGCCGAGAACTGTAAATGGCTATCGGCCAGCATGATGCTGCAGCACGACATCACGGAAGAGACGAGAGAAGGAGGAGGAAAGAAGTATGTACTGTGTTCCTTTGCGCCTCCCTTTTCTAATTTAGTTTAGTTTATGGGGGTTCAACGTCCCAAAGCGACTAAGGCTATGAGTGACGCCGTTGTGAAGGGCTCCGGGAATTTCGACCACCTGGGGTTCTTTAACGTAGACTGACATCGCACAGTACACGGGCCTCTAGAATTCCGCCTCCATCTAAATTTGACCGCCGCGGCCGGGATTGAACCCGCGTCTTTCGGGCCAGCAGCCGAGCGCCATAACCACTCAGCCACCGGGATGGCTCCCTTCCCTTTTCTACTGTCGCGCTGGGACTCCGTGCTGAAGGATGCGCACGTGTTATAGGCGAGTAATGTACCTCAATTACTCATTTCAGGCCATGTCTGTGTGACGTGTGCATGAAAACTCTTGCCTACGATTAAGACTTTGAGCGTTTACTTCAGTCATATGCGTTACCTGTCTGAGGTGAAGGAAAAAATATCCAGTTTGTAGTTGCCGGGGGTGTCTCCTTTCAGTACTGAAATGGTGTGGTAACCAAGCCCGCAGATACACTCATGCCAGGCAGCCTACGAGACGTAAGAGACGTCTGTGCAGTCCAACTTGCAACCGAGATCATCCTTGCAGAGGTGCAGATGTCTCTCAACGCCTCGCATGCAAACTTTCATCTTTTAGAAAAGTCCGTCAGTGCTCTGCAACAACTTCTCTCCTTGGCTCCTTCAACATCCCGCCAGCACGTTTTCTTTTTTGAGTGTTTTTACGCTCTCCTTACGCTTGTCCTTCTAAAACAGGTTACAAGCGAAGAAGGCGTGGCTCATACCGTTCATTGTCTGTTCCTCCTGCGTAAATCTGTGCCTATTATGTTGCTACTTGTCTCGGTACAATGCCCCCGTCTCTCTCTCTCTCTCGCACACACACACACACACACACACACACACACACACACACACACACACACACACACACACACACACACACACACACACACACACACACACACACACACACACACACACACACACACACACACACACACACACACACACACACACACACACACACACACACACACACACACACACACACACACACACACACACACACACACACACACACACGCGCGCGCGCGCACACAAGCGAAATGACTTAGTGGGGACGTATAGGGAACGAAATTTGAAAAGGCGAGCGAATGCAATAATTCTGTCATATCAGCGGTTTTACTGACGGCTCACAACAGACTCTGCTTCCATGAAAGGCATGCATGTGGTGGTGCTGCCCTGGAGGCTAAAATAAAGTGTGCCACAGCTTCAACATATGGGCTTTCTCTGCGCGAATTTGAGTCGCAGCTGGCATATGTTCTGTTAAGAATTCGAAGAAAGGGGAACACAATTTATTGCTCTCTCTGCTTGGCGCTTGAAAAAGCATTTGTAAGTTCTCCAAACTTAGAAAAAGAAAGGAAGGAATGGAATAAAGACAAATAGAAATAGAAGCCAAGAAGCCAAGAAAGAAAATTTAGGGGCGATCAGTTTGACTGATGCGGCGGAGAGACTATATATTTTTCGACTCGCCAATCTATTATAACTGATTATACTCCGGTTTCTATTCTCTTCCACACACTATTCTATTCCAATTCTGGTTATATTGCGGTTCTTAATGTATCTTTGATTCTAATCGATTCTTTTATTCTTATTCTTTATTTGTTCTTTATTATTCTTTATTCTTCATTTATTCTTACTCCGGCGTCTCCCACATCTCCCCTGCAAGTGGGGAGAGGGATGATGGATAGGAGGAAAGAGGGGTAGGGGAAGAGGAGGGTGGTTGGCAGGTGGGAGGTGGTTCCCCCTGTCAGGTGTGACGACGACGTCTTGCCTGATTTTAGCTCCAGCGAAGGCTTATATGCTGTCGCGTAAAAGCAGCAAGAAAGTAATATACTGGTCTTGTTCTCACCAAATCTCTGAGCGTCAATTTCTTCGCTTTAAAAGCCACTCATTTTCCCTATATGGGACTGCAGGCTTGTTGTGGGTGGAAGTGTCATTTAATTAGCCACCGTTTTTTCGAGCTTATCTATATGGACTCTGCTTGCCACGAAATAAAACTTTCACACCTGATCACTGCATCAGCGCAACAACACAAGCGGCGTTTACATGAAATCGACAGGGCGGGGTTGAGTCGAATTATCTGGTAGAAAACCAGTTACAGGGTTCGTGTAAACGCCGCCGAGTCGGGTCGAGCAGTCGACTGGACCCGACCCCTCAAATCCCCTGCAAGAGGTGAGGTGAGTTGACTCGCAGCACCCTCTTGCAAATTACACTTAATCCACTTTCACGCTTGGGGAAAGCATTCCTGCTGGGGAGAACAAAGGCGCGCCCCGATAGTTGTCTCGCTCGTATTCTGGTTCGTATAAACAGATAGTTGGGCTGACCTTGCTCAGCTCGACTCCCTGACTCGACCCGCCGCTGTCGAGTTCATGTAAACGAGACTATATAGCAACATAGTGAAGATACGCCAGTCATTACGTTGGCCGCTGGCAGCTCGAAGAGGGCATCACCATCGTGATGTGTTCAGCCAGCTTCATTACAGCAACTTTCAGTCGCCCCTGGTTTTTTTTTTTTACCCGTGTGATTCAAGTGACGTCACCTAGCTGTTACGCCATTACGTGACGAAGGAAATGTCTGCGGTTTGTGCCACTGAATTGTGAGTGAGGTGTTGGCTGTCCGGAGGCCTTAAAGCCTCATTTTCCCGCACCTCATGGGAATTGCGTTTAACTGTTGGTTATGTTAAAATTAATATCAAACTTCAAATTATGCCCAGGACAGATGGCTATGCATGCTGCGACAAAGGAGAGCGAGCTGCTAAAACTCCTTAACTCTGCCAATTCACACGTTTTTTTACAGAGTACCTTCATAACGCACATTTTTAAACCAGAGACACGGCCGCTTGAGAGTAATACAGGTAGGCTCGAGTCCTAGCCGCTGTGTGGCCACTTTCGAAAATGTGATCTATTAGTCCAGGTAGGTGTACAAGTGCACGTAGAACAGACGGAGGCAGGTACGATACAACTACAGGGGTCACTTGTTTGCATCACAGTGGGGTCAGAAGCCTGGAAGTTCCATTTCTTAACGCTTCCTATATATGCGTCTTCTTCCTCCTCTTGATCCGCACGAGCGAAGAAAAGTATTTTCCCGACCAACAGGATGACGTCACTGAATGGCGCCTTGCGTGAGTCTGCAAATTGGTTGCGAGTGTCACGTGATCCGTGAACTAGGTTTCTGAACAGCGATTTGGTCTCTAGTGGGGTTGCAGCTGCCTGATTGCACCAGGTGCGATGCAAGATCCAACACACTGCTTGTTGCTCCGATTCTGTTTCAGAGTACGGCATCAAAAAACGAGGTAAGTCAGCGTAAAATAGGGAAAATGAACTATTCGGCGGAATATCGCAACACTTTGCGCAAGAGTGGCAAAAGCTGACTTTGTCAGCTTAAGCAGTTTTTCTGTGCGCCGTTTCAACGAGTGTTTCTCTGGCTCATCTTCAAGTGTGCGCTGATTGTTTAGAAAGAGGTGAGGTTGAGGTAATGGTTGGCTGCAAGTGGGACCAACCCTGGGTTATTTCTGCCAGTTGCGCCATCAGAGACTCATTAAATATTGATTAAGGGCAAGAGTTCGTAGCCCAGTTCTGTGACCTAGCCAAGGACTCAAGCAAGTACCGACACGAGTCAACTGCCACAGTCAAAAGAAATGTCCAGCGATTGGTCGTGCTATGTTGCGACGTAACTGTGCAAAAGCTAGTTTAACGCGATCTCCCGTCAGAGTGGGCGGGTGATCGATAACGCAATATAATTTCCGGGCACTTGTTTCGACTGCCACAACGCTGCAAACGTAGAGGAAACTTCCGCCGGTGTAAATATATTTAAAAGTAAAATTTTCGCCCCGTTTGCAACATGGCATATTGAAATTGATTGACAGCTGCAGGGGACAGAGACACTACCTTTGTGGGGAAAGATAATGTAGTTCAATAGGATAGAAAGCTGGGCTAGTTCCCGTCCCTGTCCTGTGTCCTCTTTTTCTCTGAGCTTGTAAAGTTTGCGCTAACAAACTTCACCATCAAAGATAATGTCTTATATTGCCAGCGTTCCCATCGCACCTTACAAAGGGAATGCTACTCGATAAAATTAATCTAGAGTACTGATGTATCTTTGCATCGTGCAGTCGGGGTACCAATCAGTCCATATCCTTCAGCACCAACCACAGCTGGCTTCCGCTTTTGTAATCCCTTCTCTCCACATACCCCGTGTCTTGCAACACTCCTCCTCTCCAACCTACACACATATGTTGTCCACACTCGCTGAACTACCACGCTTGCTCAACTCCGCCTAGAGCACTTGGAAGGCCCGAGCCCGACTTTCTCTGCCAGGCGCCTACGTCACTACTGTGAGATGGTAGTCATGGTGACGTCGAACTAAAATATCCAGCCGGCGCTAGTCGTTGCTTTCCCCGACGTTAAGAAACGGGCGCGCACAGGTCATTGATTGTACGTGCATCCCAACGCGTTAGACGCGCACATCACGCGACCGAAATCGCGCGGTTTGAGCCACTGACAGCTTTGCTATAAAACTGAAAGAAAGGACATTCAAGTCTGGGTTTTGGAGCAACTTGCGCATTGACTCCCTTTTCCATTACTTCATATGGCCTCAGGAGTAGCCTACTAGATGGTAATGTGATTATATGAGGATTAACGTCCCGAAACGACTCAGGGTATGAGGGATACCGTAGAGGAGGGCTCCGGATAATTTCTACCACCTGGGGTTCTTTAACTTGCACTGACAGCGCACAGTGCAAGGGACTCAACATTTTACCTCGATCGAAATGTTACCGCCGCGGTCAGCATGCAACCCGCTTATTTCGGGTCAGCAGCCGAGCGCCATAACCACTGACCCACCTCGGCGGCTCCGCCTACCAGGTAGGTTACCAGGCTAACCTCTCCAGTGTTCATTAAACTAAGCCTCCTCCTCCTCCATCATATGACCGACTTTTGAGATGCAGCGGATGCTCTCCTTATCAGGCAGGCTCTGTCCACTGCGCGATGAAGGCTTCTACTGTTAATGTTCGATTATCCCTGCCCTGCATCTGCAGCGGCTATCTGCATGATCTCCCCACCCTGCAATCTACTTTTACTTTCCTTTTGGAGCCCTTTGTTACGATAACAAACCACCGGTTGTCTTTTTCTCTGCATTGCGTGTCAGGCTAAATCCGTTTCGATTTCGCTATTTCTGCTTATGGCACATTTCCACGCTGGTACCTTTCTGGTCATAACACCACATTCATCTAAACATGTGGCAGTTACCATTGTAGAGGGTTGAGATCCGAATAAGTAAGCGCATATTTCGTTTCAAGGCTATGGACGGCTGCAACTTCTCACTTGTGATCATTGCAGCGTTATATGACTAAGGACAGGGTAATTAGGATAGCATCCCTCACGCGTAAACGTGCGCAAATACACGTACACGTCCAATAGAACCAAACATCTTCGATGCTTTTCTGTTCTGCGATCGGTTAATGTCAGACGAAATTATGCGCTAAAGGGACGCAGCCAAGCGGGGGGAAAGAAAGTGACTTTTAAAGTATATAAAACAAGTTTTAGAACTTCACAGAAGCGCTTTCGAGGAACTGCACTCGAGGCAGTTCCACGTTGACGAGTCCCGACACGCATTTATACCTTGCTATGAACGAACATATGTTGCCGCATTTTCTTTTACTCTTTTTCTTTGCCTCGTTTCCGGAGCGCTTTCGAGACGGTCGTAAGAAACCGATGGCGCCTTTCATGGTGACAGAAAAATGCAAGCGCCTTGAAGTTTACCTCTCGTGTGTCGGTACCACACTGCGGACGCCGCGTGCGAGCATGCACGCATAGAAGCTGAAAGCGACGTCGTACGCGCAACCTGCAGCGTGCGACAGTTTCCAAAAGATGTGGTTCGCAGCGCCGCGTCACGCCAGTTGTTAGAGCACGACGCAGAGCTCGCGACCGTCAAGGCACCGTGGCATTGAACTCGTGGAAGCATGGACAGTGATGGGCGACACGACCACGAGTTGTCGACCGTGTGTGATCAGTTGAAGCCATGACAGTTCCTCGTCTGTGGATAAGGTTTCTTCCAAGGGCAGTCGTCGCTTCCTTGGCTGGACTCTTCTGCGTCACGATCATCGGGCAACTAAGTCGCATCGTGTCATATCACACGCAGAATCTCGCCATCTACGTGAATCCACGAGGCATGACCGCCGGTGCCAGGACTAACCACAGCGCCATCACTCAACGAATAAAGTGGTTGGAAGTGCCAATGGTTCGTGTCCCGCCGCACGAGGTGACGAATAATGCCATCAGGGAGTCCGGATGGAAGACCGTCGCAGTGGAGTCGGAAAAATGGAGGGGGCCCTCCGGTAATCGTAACGGCGCTCTTGTGCACACGGCAGAACACTCTAACCACGGCGAGTTCTTGGAAGAAGATGCATTGGTTCATCAGCTAGGCAACCGAACGAACCCGGCGTTCAACCCATCAGGAGTTAGGAAACTGCGCTTACCACTCATTCGACAAAATACGCCGGAAGTTATGCTTAAAGGTTCATCTAAGCACAATGCAAGTAACATACACAGAAGCGACAGTTTAGTCAATGTGACGGCCAAAGTAGACAAAGGAGTGGAAGCCGAAAATGGAAAGCCGAGCGCCCCCCAAACAAACCAAACGGTACTGCCGAAGATTCCGGAGGAATACGCGATCGTGGATCCGGTGAAGAAGAAGCGGATTCTTATACTTGCTTACTTCCGGTCCGGATCATCCTTTCTTGGTGGGTTGCTGTCTTCGGCGAGCAACATGACTTTCTTCAGCTACGAGCCGCTTAGTCTACTAACCCCGGCAGAGCGTCTGGACTCCCGCATGTCCTCAACAGGATTAGACATCCTAGAGAATCACCTGACGTGCCAGTTCCCGCGCATGTCAGACTACCTGGCAACCGCCTTCAGGCGTTGGAACCACTATACTCCCAATGCATTTCTCATGAAATTGTGCGGCCGAAAAACGAAGGTGTGTCTCAATTCACAATTTATGGCCGATGTCTGCCGACGGTCTCCATTCCAAGTCATCAAGGTAACACGACTAAGCGTGTCTGACGTTTTACAGAGGCTACAAATGAACGCGTCTCTAACCAACAACTTGAAAGTCTTGCACCTTGTCCGTGATCCGCGAGGCATGCTGAGTTCTAGGAGCAGCATGTCCTGGTGTAGGAAGTCCAAAACGTGCCTGCAAGCCAAGTACCTTTGTCATGAGATCGAAGAAGATTTGGACGCCTTCGAACAACTTAGACATCTACTCCCTAACGGTACGGTGAGACTGCGGTACGAAGACATCGCGTCATGGCCGTTCAATGAGTCGATGGTGCTTTTTCAAGCCCTGGGCTTGGAGTTCTCGGATGTTGTTCGGGATTTTTTAAGAACTCACACGACCACGGATGATGAGAAAGTGCTGCGAAATCCATATTCCACGGTGCGACGCTCTAATGTTACCGTTTTCAAGTGGACCAAGAAGCTTGACTGGGAACGCGTGAAGGAGATCCAGACAGTTTGCGCAGGGGTTCTGAAACGACTTGGCTACCAAGTGTTCGGCAGTTACGAAGAGCTCAAGAAGATGTCACCGTAATCACATATTAATTGTAAGTCGAGGAAAATTAAGACTGCGCCAGTAGAATGAGGACGGGAGGCCATGAAACGAATACAACTGCACGGCTTGTGGTGCTGTATTCGTTTCATTGCCTCGTGTTCTAATCCTATTCGCGCAGCCTTCACTTTCCTCGACATATGAATCAACTATCCTGGAAGAACATTCTGCTAGTTTTAAGTATTGTGAATGACCAACTGGCGATATTTTATTTATTGCGAGTTGACTTTCATGACACTCAGTGGTACGTCTTTTTTACCGACGAGATTCCGGAAAGGGGAACATTGTTTCTAGACATATTATTCAGACTTAGAGTGTGTCCGCAAGCGAATGAACACCGCTTAATTTTCTCAACGAATTAAAGATCATCGAGGCACTGAGGACTTCGTATGAACTTCCAGTTATTTTTTTTTCTGATAATCTTCTAACAACAAGATGATCCTAGGGAAACGCGAAATTTTTGATGTCCCAAGCTTGACCAAAGACAGAGACATCAGTAGGTAGTGGGTGGCATATAAAAAGTGTAGCGGCTTACGGAGGCCATTCATAGGCAGTACCAAGAGACAATTCCACGAAAACACCGGGGTCAAGCCCGTCTACATTCGTGTGCATACCGTTTCAGGTGCTGAGATGGTGATGCCAAAGGCAACATGGAATCTATTGCAGAATCTGAAAGCTTTGAAAGGAGAACAATATGCATAATAAACAGCGAAACTTTCTGGTGTAAAAAAATCTATCGCAGTGCCGGTAATTCGAGAATGGCACAAAAAGTAGCGGCACGACTTCAGCTGCTGGCGCAGCTCCGCCTGTTCTGGTAATTTGAGGCACTGACAAAAACCGATAACCACACTGCACAAACAGCTTTGGAGTCACCGCAAGTAGTGTTCTATTTCAAAGCCTTGACAAGCAGCACAACACATTGACGAGGTCATTCATCACCTTCATTGTGCGCTAATCTGCTGATCTCGAGTGGACGTCTCCTCAAGACAAGGAGACAAAACTGTGACCGTTCTTCAGCCGACGGTCGGACATTCGCCGTCTGAAGCCCACCCCATACAAAAAATTATTCAGACAGTCTATAGACTGTCCATAGACTTCTGTCTATAAAGTTTATAGACTCTGTATAGACAAGGCCTAAAGAACAGTCTATAGGCAATACAAATACTATAGACAGTCTGTATACAATCTATAGATTTATGGCCATACACTTTTAGTAGACTTTTGCCTATGGACAGCCTATAGACTATGAATAGACAAAAAGAAATATCTATAGGAAGGTAAGAGAGTGTGTAAAAAGTCTATAGACTGTTTATAGACCATTTTTATTAGGGACCGCCGCTAGGTGGTCTTTGTTGCACGGACAGTGCTGTGGTCTTTGCCTATTCACAAATGACAGTATATTCCTCAGTTATGTTGCCCAATGGTCACAACGCGTCCTTCTTGCCTGTCCTAGAGATAACTTTTACGTGCGGTACAAGAGCCTGCGTGACATGACTTCTTTCTTAGCTTCCGTGTGCAAAGTGCTGCCTTTGTATGGACATTACTTTGGGTTTTTACTGCAAACTCCTATTTAGCAGTCTGTACAAAAGCACAAATAGCATGACCTGCAGTTCAGCGACGTGCTAATGCTTCGCTGGCACGGCTAGCAGTACGTGACGGCTTTTTATTCCAGTCTTAACGGAGACTTGAGCACTGAACAATGTATGAAAGCCCATATAAACGTTTACGCTGCGAGTGTAGAAAACCATTTATAGTAAACGTAGCCAATAAATTTGTCAGAACCGATCCATAAGAATTTCCTCATTAGCTGCAGTGGTCGCACGTACCCCATGTAAAATTTTTAGCCGCGGTTTGCCGATTTCGTAAACCCTTCGAATAGCGAAGCCTTTTGGCTTAAGTTGCAGCTTGTAACGAACCAACGCCGGTACAAATAACAAAGACTCAGTGTGCGATCACAACCTGCACAGATGCCCACAAATTCTGGACATGCGCATTTTTCCAATTCAAATTTGTTTATAAATGCAATTTTTTTCGCATACCATTGAAATTGCATAATAATCATTATATACGCAGTTCCCTCTTCGGGACACTTGTAGTTTTCTGATATTTTTTTGTCGAAAACGCACCCCGTTGGTTTCCTAAGGCAGTCTTTACTCGGCGCGAGTTCAGGGCAGATTTTAAAAGCAAGATTTTGTTGCGCGTCGGATGATTAGGCCATTCTAGGTAATGTGTTCGTAACAGCATCTTACAACATTCAAAAGTTGGCTCACAATTAAAAGTGATGTCCAAGAAATCTGTATTTGTACGGAGAATAGACAGAGCCTGTTGAGATGAAAAATAAACTTTATTGAAACAGTCTTGCAGGAGAAAACAGTCTTTCAATTTATATCTCACATAAACCAGAGTCAAACTAATAATAATGACGAAATACGGCGCTACGGCGCAGCGCATTGGTGCGATCTGATGGTGCCACAGATTTTCTTCCAGTTCTTGCTAGCTCTCTCAGCGACAGACAGTAACCAGGAATATGACATAGCGCGTATTGTGCGTGTATATTACAGGTGGGAGACAACTACAGCGAATGCACAGAGATAAGACATTTGCTGGTGTTGTGATGTCGACACTTTCTGTTAAGTCGCATCTGGTTGGTTTCTACCGTTCCTCGCGCTTTGAGCTTTACCGTGTGCAACGCGCCATTTCTTGGACCCGCGTACCTACGCAGGTCACGATCCTTGACACCCGCGTTTTAGAACATTGAAGAGGGATGGTTCGAGCGAGTGGGTAATTCACATGAGGTTCCATAGAGCTGCTGTCCTGTTTTGTCCCTTCATTTTGCTCTATGGAACATCGTGTGTTTTAAAACCCAGTTATTCTGAACATTTGCACGTAACCGCCATTTAATGCCGTTTTGTGCGGATCACTGCGTAGTACTACTAGGGCCTGTCTTGGTCGTTTATCTGCCCGACGACTGAAAAGTTGATTTTTCTTTAGCGAGTCACAGATTATGGAGATGGCCACAACTTTCTCTGCGCAGCAGTGCTTGGATCATACCAGAAAATGGTTTACGGTTTATGGGGGTTTAACGTCCCGAAGCGACTCAGGCTATGAGGGACGCCGAAGTGAAGGGCTCCGGAAATTTCGACCACCTGGGGTTCTTTAACGTGCACTGACCTCGCGCGGTACACGGGCCTCTAGAATTTCGCATCCATCGAAATTCGACCGCCGCGGCCGGGATCGAACCCGCGTCTTTCGGGTCAGCAGCCGAGCGCCATAACCACTGAGCCACCGCGGCGGCTTCATAAGAGGAGCATTTTTGTACACCTATATTTTTGTGGTGAACCTGTCGGCTTTGTTCACAAATCAAATCCTCGGTTTCTCGCTAGTCGTATTATCAGCTTAAAAAAAGCACAGGTGCTCCTTTAGCTCGACATAAGAGCGAAACCTGTATCGTCAGTCACCTACAGGTACCTGTTTCAAAAACGAACTACACTCGGATACAACTCAAGAACGCAGCGGCAAATAACCCTCAAAGCAGGCCCTTCAACCAATGGCGGCGACCGATTGCCATGACGTAGCAGTTGATCTCATTTCACGGAGGCGCTGGCCAGCCACCGGCGATCTCACGCTAAGAGCGATGTCATGAGAACAGTCGACGCCATTGGCTGGAGCGCCTCTTTTGAAAGGCATTCGGCGCTGCATTCTTGAGTTGTACCGGACTACAGAGGCAGGACCACATTTACCCCGCAACGGTAGTGTAATTATAAACTAGTACTGCGAGATGGTGTGCTTTCTTTATTTTGTTGTACGCTACGTTGTCCGTTGGTGAGCAATCTGTTCTGAATTATGGACTGTGACATCAGGACTCAACGACAAGCACGGCCTGATAGCGCCTTCCACGTGACTTGAATGGGTTGGCCAGGCCGAGAACGTATTGTTTGATTCATGGGGACTCCGGTGCGAGCAGTCGTCATTTTTTCTAACGCTACATCCGCCTTCCTTTACATTAGCATTTTTGTCCTCTGTGCAGTATGTGTGCTTTTGACTGCAAGTTCTTTGTCATTTATTGCGTAAAACCGATATGATCGCAACGAGTGCTCAGCAAGTAATGAAACCATAAAAATTTTAAAACTTATTTTTTCCTGTTGTGACTGGGTCGCGATATACAATGGAGCTCTGACGCAATTTCGATTGTAACGACGTTTCAGTGCATCCGAAAGAAATGTATGCAGAACGAAGCTTTTCGTTCATTCAAGGTTTTTTTTTCTTCTGTTAACCATCCCTTTCCTGAAGGAGTGCTGTACAACTTCATTTGTGATGAGAGATAGCAGCTGTCCAGCCGCACGTCAATTCCTGCTCTGCTAACTATAATATAAGGGGGCTAAAACAGTCGGAATATACCTGATGCTTAGCGCACCGGTCCTAAGCTATAGTACACCCTTCTCAGGAGTCAAATCAAAGCAAGTGCATTTTGTTGTCCGTTAAACTCCGGTATTAATACAAACGGTAATTCATCTAACTTCCGTAAACAGTGAACACATCTGAACTTATGAACTACCATTTGCCAATTAATTAAAGTGAAAAAAAATACAGATCGACATTGTCATGTCCTCCTGTTTTCTGCCCCTCGCTTTCCGTATACTAAACTGCAGCTCAGCTTTATCTCAGTACAGTGTTCGCATTCGTTTGGTCGCCTTCTATTAGAAGCCATTCAAAAAAAAAAACGATATGCTTCTGTATTTTTGTGCGCCATGAGTTGTAGCGTTTACATGTTCGGGCGAACTATATCTACAGCTTTCCAGGCCTGACTGCTCTTTCATTGTCACACCGACGCTGCCACACAAGCTTTTACAGCGCCAAAACACCTTGTCATGTGTCAGTCAAGCGCTGCAGTCATGCGACACCAAACATGTTAATATTCGGGTCGAAGCCAGTGCGCATGCGCTAGCGTGCTATAGCTTTTACGCGATAGTGTATATACAGCTCGTTCGGTCGAAAAGCAGTCGGCGTAGTATAGTAGTCGACACCGCGTGCCGGAAATAATCGGGGGCTGCGTAAAAAAAAAGCGTATCATGGTAATTTGTGGTTCTAGTGATTGACGATTGACTGTGTGTGACAGGTAATGACGAGTTAATGAAAATCGTTGCTAATTATTGATTAATTAAAGAAATTAAAATGCAAAAAATTGGACAAAAGGGGGTTTAAAGGTGTCATAATGCTCAGAATGAGAACTCAATGCTTGATGATGTTAATTAAAAAATTAGTGCGTGTAATTGCTCAAATTATTAATTGAAACAATTGAAAAAAAAAGAAAAATGCCTTCAAAGGTGTCAAATTGCCCAGAATGGAAAGACTAACCCGCTACGCTATCGCGTCATAGCCTTAAGGCGGAGCTTAAGTGTTCTCTCCAATTTTTTTTTCTTTTTCCTTAGAAGCATGCGCACAAAATGCTGGCCGTCGTTGGTCGCTTCGCAAGCCAGCCAACTTGCTGTCTCTGCGTCGATCGGGCACCCCTTGCCGCACACGTGACCTCTTCGCGCATCGGCGTGTGGTAGTACCGCCGTGTGGTAGCACCGCAGTGTGGTAGCGCCGCCATGTGGTAGCGCCACCGTGTGGTAGTGCCGCGCAAGGTGCTCTCATCTGGTCCTGTCCAGGAGCGTCGGGAGTAGTATCGAGAGACACGCCACCATCGACCACAGCGCGGCGCTGGGCTTCGCCGACACGGCCGCGCTGTACCGAGACACCTGACTGCTGGGTGTCGGCTTCAGAGTGTACACCACCGTGCGCGGGTACCAGGTGGTGATCGAGGCCACAGACTTCTTGGGCCGCCGCGTGCTCGTGCTTGGCGCCGCGCCACCGGCTGTAGACGCCGACGCCGGGACGATGGGGCTTGGCGAAGCGTTGTGGCCGGACAGGGGCAGCGCCCGGGCCCGGGGACACTTGTACGACAGCCTGGGAAAAGAGTAACCCATTTAGTGCACTGCCTCTCAAGTGAATGTCCTTCGTAAAGAACCTGCCCTTTTCGATTGGGGTGTTCATGCCGCTGCTTTTGTGCGCCAGTAGTCCGCGATAGTTTCCTGAACCTTTCTTAGACAGAACTTATGGTCATGGATGACTGAACGGTAATTTAATTTTCGTGTTCATTTTCTTCAAGCAATCACAATGATCACGCGACGCTGGCTCACAGGGTGCTGTTCCTATAACGAAAGAATATCCAGGTACTTGAAGCTGTT
This sequence comes from Amblyomma americanum, assembly GCA_030143305.2. NCBI lineage: Eukaryota > Metazoa > Arthropoda > Arachnida > Ixodida > Ixodidae > Amblyomma > Amblyomma americanum. The sequence continues at coordinate 175,514 of JARKHS020027434.1, read as the reverse complement.
GCTAGTTTTTACGGTGGTGGTAGTGGTTTTTATTAAAATAATAGCAAAAAGGAAGGAAAAGATTTTTGCTAGCCCGGCATCTGCCATCAATACTGAAGCACCTGAGCTGGGGCAGCGGAAATACAGGATAGCAGGCAGAATGGAGAAATGAGGTGAAAGAGGTGAGGGGACAGGAAGAGAGGATAGGGGAGAAGTAATATATACAAACTATTTACGGTGCATGCTAAAATCCTGTACACGCGAATGAACTGGCTAGCAACCCTATGAAAAGGCCTACTGATTAGAGCACTGCGCAGGCTCGGGCCGACCTGAAAATGTGCTGTTTCGCCACGGCCTGGGTCGGGCTCGGGCTTGAAGTTGCGGGCCCGGGGCGGGCTTGGACATGTACATAGAGGGGTTGTGCATGGCTTTTGATTCATTATTGCATGATGGGGTACACCTGGGGCGTTCTAGGAGCGGCACGGACGAAACAGGGCCGTGGTGTTGGGTGAGAACATTACTCAACACTTTTTTTTACTTGCTCTTAGTGTACATAAGTGTTGCATTTTTACCCCGCGGGAAAAATGAGAAACAATATATATATTTTTTTACTATTGCCCGGAATATCTCGGATATGAAGAAATCCGGGCGTTAAAATCTTTCTAGTGGTTTATAAATAAACCAATGCTACTACTTTTTTGGTGACGCGGAATGAATGAAAGCTCATTCGTAGACCGAGCTTAATTAGCGTCACTCACAATGGTATATCCAAATAACTTCGGACTCGCGCGCCTGGTCGCGTTCAACGATACAATAGCAGATGAATAAGAAAAACGCAAAATCCAGCAACGGGCTCAGTACAGCGGCGTTAATTCTTAGTGGAACATTGTAACGCCTGACCCGCGGCTCATTTTGCTAGTATGCGTTCGCCTTCTCAAGTACACAGCACCGCCGGCTTGGCTCGGTTATGCGTTACCACTCGATTTTGTGTTACCACTCACGACTGGACGTTTTAACTGTCATAAGAACCGCTGGAGAAGAGCCTTCATTCGACTGCTCTATACTTTAAGAGAGACGCCATTCGAGAGGAGCATACTGGTTCGGGACACCCTCGTCTTAAATCATGTACTGAATAATAAGCAGGCGCTTTTGATTTTCATCTTCATAGAAACAGGCCATAAATTCAACTCACGAAATCATGTTCAGTAAAAAAAAAATGTCATTTTTACCGCTTCGAGGACGCGTTTTAGTATTTGGACATCGAGGGCCGTAAAAAACGACCGGTCAAATACATAGAAGGAGCGCGAAATTTATAGCACGTGTATGCAACCCTTTTTCTTTGGCTCTCGCAATTTCGGCGCTATTCACAGAAAAGTTCACTGTTTACAAAGACGAGCGGGCGAACTCGCCTTATCCAGACTTCTTTTTGTGTTTACCAAACCAGTTTTTTCAAGTGTCATTACAATTTGCGCGTCTTTGTCGGGCCCATCATTAATTGTGTAGCAGGAGACTATACTTACACACAGTGAATAATTCACCCGTTGAGCTGCTCGGCCCGGGTTTGACTCTACGTGCCTGGGCCGGAATCGGGCCTAAGATTTCGGCCCGTACAGGGCTCTACTACTGACAGCGCACCCGCGGAATTAGGCATGAAAGCTTTTAACGTACACCACATGGAATAATCATATTTTCATTCCATCGAAAAGGCATACCTATGGCTGCCAGAAAGTTCCTGGTAAGGCACGAGACGCTAAGCACAGTTTATTCTGTCTTCGCTTAGTCAAACGGAACAACTGAATTTTTTTTTACTTCGGGTATTTATAACCTCAAGCGGTAAATTTTCCATTGACGGTGACACAGGCAAGTCGAGCATTCTTGGACAAAAGTTTCGAATATTAGAAAACTTTAAGGTACTGTTATGAAAATATTGAAGTTTATGGTCTGTTCTTTCGACGCGTAGCAAAATATTTCTTTTGAAAATTTTCTATTGCTCGCATCGAGTAGTTAAGACTGCTATAGAAATAGACAACCAGTGGGGAACATTTGTAGAACATAGGAAAAACGTTAATAGCGAAAAAATACAAGCCTGCCAAAGGAAGATCTGCCGATAAATTGATTGTTTTGTGAAATCTTACAATATATAGAGAAATTGCGTTCGTAAACTCTTTCCCGTTAAAAAATGCTTTTGCTGCAGAGTTGCTGGGTATGAATCTGGTAAAAAGCAACTACAGAGAGCTACGTCCACATGTGGATTCTGCACTTGATGTGTACCTGTGGAGCTTGTGTGTTTACAATAATTTAAGCGCAAATTGGTAGGGAACACAATTTTTGTACAATTTATTTTTCGATTTTTTTTTTTTCAAAGTTTGGCCTGACGCTATTTCAAGCGACGATATGATCACAGGGCCCGCTACTTCTGAACTCGGTGCTCGGAAACGTCCGTTTTTTTTTATCTCAGTTAAGAACACACCAGTAGGCGCAGGCTCTGTACAGGCAGATTTTGCGAGCCAGGTGGTGCATCAAAAGTCCTTACGAGTAGTACGACTTCCCGCAGCGGTCGATGAGGAAGGCCATCGAGTGGTCCATGATGGTCCTCGCCCGGTTGCCGCACAACCGAAGCAGGGGTTCACTCACGCAGTTCTTGAACTGGCTGTACGAGCTGCATTCAAGTTCAAGCACGACACAGGTGTAGCAGTGGCTTAGCTTAAACCGCGCCCACAATCACTACGGCACCTGTTTCTTTCTTCTTTCGCTCCCTCCTTTATTCCTTCCCTTACGGCGCGGTTCAGGTGTCCAACGATATATGAGACAGATACTGCGCCAATTCCTTTCCCCAAAAAACCAATTATTATTATTATTATTATTATTAATTGGTGTTATGAAAAGTCGCAAGGGAAGGAAGGGTTTGGATTGTGCTGCCAAAGGCAGGTATACCGTTCGAAAGACGAAGGATTATCGACTTTAAAGATGAGGTTTTCACCAAGCAACAAATTTCAGAACAGGTCGTGAACGAAAGTTTCCTTTTGTCTAGTGAAAGTGCAGCAAAGAAAATGATGCATTTTCGTAGCAGATGGGTTTCAGCAATAATCCTGTAAAGCTGAAGGAAAACTGCACATCTGTAGAATATTCAAGCGATGTCTGAACGAATCAGTAAGGCAGCTTTAGAGGCTGTTGCCAGAAGATTCGCCACCGTACTAACGCATGCCGGTAATTCCCTTGGTCGAGATGGTAGGGCCAGCGGATTAGAACTGGCAAAGCGCGTTATGCAGCATGATAGACAAGCTCCCAGAAGTGCTTACGTACCAGCATATGTGGTCATGCCTGGAGGCCGGGTTGGTGACCTGGTCCACCATGGCTGTGTAGAAGACTCCGCAGTTGTCGACGGACACCTTGCGGAAGCAAGATGCATTCTGGAGATACTCTGCGGAAAATTACGGGAAAAGGGGGGGGGGGGGGGGGAGTCAAGGCCATGTGTTTTGAATTCGACTGAAGGACCCCTCGTGTGCCTGTCGTAAAGCCCTTACATTGCGGCCTCCGATGCATGCTCGATACAGGTTTATTTTGAAAATCAGAGTTCTTTGAGTCATGGCCTGTGCTGTGAGTATTGTTTGATCTTTGGTCTCGTGGACCGCCGTTAACGTAATCGTGAATGTACGCGGGGAAACTACACTAATCTGCTCGTTCTGAATGTGTTAGTCCCCGTGTTACATCGCCTACAAGAGCAATGGCGTATGTACCGTCTTTGGCAAAAGTAACCAGGCAACGGGGTTTGGTTTTCAGCCGCACACTCTACAAAGAAAGGAGCAAGAAAGGGAGTAAGCGGTCCTCTAACGCATACTCCCTTTTATAATAATTAATAATTGGTTTTTGGGGAAAGGAAGCGGCGCAATATCTGTCTCATATATCGTAGGACACCCTAACCGCGCCGTATGGGAAGGGATAAGGGAGGGAGTGAAAGAAGAAAGGAAGAATGAGGTCCCGTAGTGGAGGGCTCCGGAATAATTTCGACCACCTGGGGATCTTTAACGTGCACTGACATCGCACAGCACACGGGCGCCTTAGCGTTTTTCCTCCATAAAAACGCAGCCGCCGCGGTCGGGTTCGAACCCGGGAACTCCGGATCAGTAGTCGAGCGCCCTAACCACTGAGCCACCGCGGCGGGTCTCACTTTTATAAAAAGTTCGAGCTAGAAAAGAGCTTACTCCCATTTTACTCCCATATAGGCATATTCGAGTTTAGACTGTGTACTGGAGCGGCACCCATAAAGAGTAAAAGGTCTCAAAATGTGTGTACAAGGGGTTTCTGCATCTTGAAAGATTTAGAGCTTAACAGATGCAATAAATACTCTGCTGCAAGGCTTAGAAACAAGCCCTGCTGTTTGGCTACTTTTGGAAAACACGTTACTGTACACACATCGCTGAGAATCGTTTGCACACCACTGAGAAGACGATCTCAAAGCAACATTTGTACAAATATAAAAGACGCAAAAACGTCAATAAACGGTTGTGGCGCTTTGTCTTTAAACTGCAGGCTTCGAGACGTGAAATTGAACTAAAGCGAGAAATTTGTTGCAATCTATGGCCGGATTATAGCCGTGAAAATATATTTTAAACATGTCCCACTGATTACACAGATCTCTGTGTTTTTTCACATTATCTGTAAAACAATGCGCAAAGTTTTGATGTTGTTGAAGGCAGTGGGTTCGATCACCTCGTTAGTGTCAGGGTCTGTTGCCGGTGTGTGCCAATCAGCGGCAATTGCTGTTCGATTTTTCAATTCTTCAGGTTTATTAGAGTAGACAATTTTTTTTTGTCACGGATTCCCAGCTCAACAAAATTCAATTTTCAAAGGGCCCATGCATTGAGCCTCTTAATAAACGACCTTAGAAGATCACCTCAAACAAGCTCAGTAATAGGAACAAGCAGACACTTCACGATTAAACAATTTGCATTGGGGAAACAGAACCTTACTGCTTGGAATGGGACAAAAGGTTATAGCACCCAGTTTACAGCATTCAGCATAGAATAAAGAGAATTTAGGAATAGACGCAAGTAGTATGAATGTAGAGAAATCTGGAGAGGCTGAGGGGTAAACATGTCTCTGGCGTGTTGATTATTAATTAATTAATTGGTTTTTTGGGGAAAGGAAATGGCGCAGTATCTGTCTCATATATCGTTGGACACCTGAACCGCGCCGTAAGGGTAGGGTAAAGGAGGGAGTGAAAGAAGAAATGAAGAGAGATGTGCCGTAGTGGAGGGCTCCGGAATAATTTCGACCACCTGGGGATCTTTAACGTGCACTGACATCGCACAGCACATGGGCGCCTTAGCGTTTTTCCTCCATAAAAACGCAGCCGCCGCGGTCGGGTTCGAATGGCGTGTTGATGCAAACTCACTAAATGAAAGGGCTAAGCATAGAAATACGGAGAGAGTGAGGATGGAAATGATGTCATTACGCAACAAGGAGCTGCACTGCTCTTTATAATGCAACATAGTCGTGCACGAGCATTTCGTACGCAAACATCCCCAAAAAGTACAGCTAAGTCAAGCGTAAATATTGACGTTTCACACAAGGTGCCCAAGCCGTCATAAACCCGCCTTTCCATATGTCACATATACACATAGCCTCCATGTTAGTTTGAGAGACTGGCATGCGGTGTCGCCTCACTCGCCGAGTTCGAAACAGAGCACCGCAAGCCCCATTTTAGAGCCACACTATTGGCGACGGCATTCCACCTGGTCCCTGCGAGGCCAGCCTTTCAAAGAAAGCAGCGCCAACGCACGGGCGTCCGCAGCGACAAAGCGATCACAGCGGGCCCCTATATTGTTCTGGGTCACATACTGTACAAGCCACGCAAGAATGCACTTCCTTCCACCGGTGTGTCGAAGAACCCGTCGCGCGCGCGCTATTATAAAAACGCCCCATTGTCGATTTCGCCGCCTATAAATAGCGGCAAAAACTAACAAGCGTATCGACAACGGAAGGGCCCGACCGGGGCATACCACCGCCGGCGAATTGAACGCGGAACCTTGCATGGACCCCGGACAAAGGTTGTTCGTTTCCACCGGCACATAACTCAACAGTGACGCGCCCGCTGCAAATAACACCATAACGCGCCATAACAACGACCGAGGTCTGTGATCGCATCAGCGAGCGTGCGTAACGGTTGGAACGAGAGCGGCTATCGCAGTGAATACTACTCTGAGGAAACGGTAGAATGCTAACTCCCCCCTCTACCCCCCCCCCCCCCCTTCTCCGCACCCCTCTATACGCAACCCACATCACTTCCTATCCTTCCTGTGTATTAATTTACTCGGACATACATCGCCACGGCCTTTCCCTTTCCCTTTGCATAGCGTGGCACTTCCGTCGTTCGTGTTTTTTTTATTGTTGTATTCTCTTCGCTTGCATTCGAGCGTTTATTTTTTTAATTTTTCTTTAGTGCACGCTACGCTGGCTCAGTGTTGTACGAATTGGGTGCAGAGATCGTGAGTGTGTCATTCAGTGCTGGAGTTGAATGCACCTGTAACAAAGGCATTTGTACCGGAAAGCATATGAGATGTGTATGCAGTCAGATCACAAATATAAGACCGACAAGGTTTAGAGGTAACAGACATGCTGCATTTCGTCTCTCTCACGCACACAAACACATACATCCAAAAAAAATGTAGGGTAATGTGGAAACTGCACATTGCGTAAGGTAATTTCGGACCGATTTCAACGACCTAATAATTTGAACTAAGAATCGCTCGTTATTGATATAATAGCTCAATACCTGGTCGGCCACGAAAGTCGACGAAACGGTAACCAAAGCGTTATTGACCAATCACAAACGATCATTACATATGTTAACAACTTTTACCATTATGTCCCTGGTCAACTGACTTCAGGCATGAGTTTTAGAGCACCGCATGGATTTATTACACTTAGTACGCTTATCGCACGGAACAGAAGCGTGACAAGCAGTAAGGGACGAGAAAACAACTTGCGATTCGATGTGTCCACTAACTGTTCGGATTGAAACCTCAACTGCTAAAACTAAGTGGAAACCTTCTAAGTGTCATTCCAAGAATCCGAGACATGATGCTGATAACACGATGACTATCGGGCTCATCTGCGCATCATGAATTCCATGACGTGGGATGACTGCTAAAATGGTGTACGTATTGGGGTTCATGTGAAAATATCCTTCTCGTTTAAGTTTACGGACAATTAATACCATAGCAAACAACGGTAGCACGGCGGGACCCGAGCACTTTCAATGACGCGTAATCGACAGACATGAGGTTTCTTCCACATCAGTGGCTGGGCTCCGTAGCGCTTTGTGGTCGCGTACGAACTGCCGGCGCCGCATGGCCGCGTCCGCAGCGCCGCGGTGCGGAGTCCACAGGTGACTGCTTGTTTTCACCGGCATCACAGTGCATGGAGTGTATGCGCTCCCTGTTTCGTCGGCCTCGTTGGTCGACCTTCCTTTTGAACACGGAATTTCCCCGGTCGCGGCGGCTGCGTTCAGTCGGCTGCATGTGTTTTCATTTTCATTTCCTTCAGACACCTCTTGCTTAAAAAAAACATGGATGCTGGTTTCGCATTGCTAAGCACGAAATATTGTGCGAAAGCACAGTTTTTTGAAGGCGGACATCACCGTCACGTACCTGGAAGCGCGATTAGGTGTCCACTGACCGAAGGTGCCAGTTATGCGCGCCTTCAACTTTTACATTATCAGTGCCAATTTACTCAATGTACGCCAGCGGCCTATGCTTCAATGCCTCGTTTCTGCGGCATTACATAAAAACCACCACCGCTACTGATACACCTATTAATACTGCCAGAGAGGATACTACTACTGCGGTTCCTGCTTGCCCCGCCGCGGTGGCTAAGTGGTTAGGGCGCTCGACTACTGATCCGGAGTTCCCGGGTTCGAACCCGACCGCGGCGGCTGCGTTTTTATGGAGGAAAAACGCTAAGGCGCCCGTGTGCTGTGCGATGTCAGTGCACGTTAAAGATCCCCAGGTGGTCGAAATTATTCCGGAGCCCTCCACTACGGCACCTCTTCTTCCTTTCTTCTTTCACTCCCTCCTTTATCCCTTCCCTAACGGCGCGGTTCAGGTGTCCAACGATATATGAGACAGATACTGCGCCATTTCATTTCCCCCAGAACCAATTATTATTATTATGTTCCTGCAACAACTTGCACTACAATCTAACAACATCACCGTAATCGCCCAAAAACTTTCCTGATTACTTTAACACTGTGAAAGTGAACGACATGCGTGCTCCTCACCCCTCTGGTAGCGTTCCGAACTGCATATGGCATGCACCGTGTCGATGGAGTCGCCGACCGCGTTGTTGAACTTTGACCTCTGGTCCTCGGTGGCGCAGTCTGTCACGTAGCGGCGGATGCAGTCGACGAAGCGGCTCCACATCCTGCAAGCGGATAGACGCGTGTCGGTCAGGCCTGCTCTCGTGACGCAAAGCGGAACCTTCCAAGCTTTATTTTGTTTCTCGGCGAAAGCCCTTAGTCCCAAGGACACCGGCAGATCTGGCGTCGGCTACTGTGAGACCAAGATTAAAATAGAATATGAGGCCCCTGACCCGCCGCGTTGGCTCAGTGGGCGCTCGGCTATTGATCCGGAGTGCTGTGCGATTCAGTGCAGGTTAAAGATCCCCAGGTGGTCGAAATTATGCCGCAGCCCGCCACTACGGCACCTCTTTCTCCCTTTCTTCTTTCACTGTCTCCTTTACCTTTATCCCTTCCTTTACGGTGCGGTTCAGGTGTCCAACGATATATGAGACAGATACTGCGCCATTTCCTTTCCCTAAAAACCTATTATTATTATTATTATTATTATTATTATTATTATTATTATTATTATTATTATTATTATTATTATTATTATTATTATTATTATTATTATTCCGGAGCCCTCCACTAGGGCACCTCTTTCTTCCTTTCTTCTTTCAGTCCCTCCTTTATCCCTTCCTTTACGGCGCGGTTCCGGTGTCCGCCGATATGTGAGACAGATACTGCGCCATTTCCTTTCCCTAAAAAACAATTGATATGTTTTCGCCCCACATTTATTCCTTTCCCCAACAACCGATTTTCATTCACTTTCATCCTTTTTTTTTCAAAAACCAGTCGGGGTGCCTTATGAAGAGGATACGATTATTTGCTTTCAACCCTTACATTCATGCCTTAAGGCGCTGGATTTCAAGTTAGATTTAAGTATATGATGAGACGAGTGGAGAGCCAGAATTACTAGCGCTTTGAAATCCGGCAAGCGTGCAATTTTGTAAAAAAAAATAGAGGAGATTTTTAAAAGCAATCAGTATATGATACATATGATCATATACATCTGGGACTGGCACCCCGTGGCTGACAGCGACCCGTAAATCGGCTCACGCTACTCTAGGTCTGATTCGTCGCATAGCTATGCGCTCTGGTGGCGCACGTGCTCATACGGCCCGCCAGCTTGTGCGCTCTATCCTTCAGCCACGGATAGTATATCAGGCTCAATTTCAACGTCTCACCCGCAGACAGTGGGACTCCCTTGAAGCTATCAATCGTGAGGCTATGCGCGTCATAACATATCTGCCTCGTTTAACACCCATACCTGTGCTACAGGAGTTCGCCCAACTTAATACACTCAGTGAGATCATCGACCAACGGGTGGCAAATAGAGCTCGAAAACAGTCTCTCAAACTTCATCGTTTAAAGACACTTCCACCGTGGTCCTATTGCCAGCTCACTGACAATCGCCCCACTGTTTCCCCGTCGGTATCAGCAGCGTATCTGCCTGAAGGGTGCATATTATACACGGATGCATCTCATTCTGCAGAGAGGGGAGTTACTGCTGTGTATAGTCCATCTCATCCGCATCTCAACTCTCGCGCGACGTATACTGCGGATACGTGCACTCCCCTGGCATTGGAACTTCAAGCCATTTACAATGCCATTGCTTCCCTTCCGCTCGTTCCAACATTCAATACAGTTCACATTTACACCGACTCCCGCGCCGCCCTTAAACAGCTGAAGGCTGTTCGACGAACGTTCCAGATTTCACAATCTATTCATGTGCTCTGCGCAAAGTATCCATGTCCTGTGCGCATACACTGGATTCGCGGCCATGCCCAGGATCCACATAACATTCAAGCGGATGCTATGACTCATCTTCATACATTAGACGATCCGCCACCTTCCCCTCTTCCCCCAGATCCGTTCCTGTCCCACGTTTCCGATTCCGAAGTTCTGCGCCAGCGAACAAGCGCTCTAATTCCTCCGTGTTCGCACCCTCTCCCCCGTAGTCTTACTCGGCAGGAGGAGGTATCCGTGCGCCGGATTCGGGCAGGGGCGGCTCTGACACCATCTGTCCGTCATCGGTGGCGTGCCAAAGATCTGCCACTACCTGACAGGTGCTTTCACTGTGGCGCTGTACCGGACATATGTGATGTGCGGCACTTGTTGTGGACGTGCCCAGCGACGGCTGCTATCAGAAAACGGCTCCTCAGGGAGGTGGGCCTGCGGTGGAACCGCGAAAGTGACTTCGTGAAGTGGACAATGGACAACCGTTTCATTAACAACCTCTGCGACTACCTCAGCGCAACGGTTCTTCACTCCTTCTTTTAACTTTCAATCCCGTGCATTCCTTCCCCCCTTTCCTTTTTCAACTTATGCCTCATGGCACACTTCTCGAATAAAAAAAAAAAAGCAATCAGTGCACGAAAGAGTGCCCTATAGCAGAAAGAGACAGACACCTAACAAGCGCCAGTGGCTATATTCGCAGTTGGTTACTACCTGTTGTTGTTGTACCACTACTATAATCATGTGAGGAGGAGGTTAGGTAGGGGGGTCTAAAGCCCCTCCATGACGCTACCGCTTTCGGAAAAAAACGTCATGGAGGGGCTTTAGGCGGCGCTTCCCATGTTGGCTTCTAGTCTGTTTTACCAGAAGGCGCTTGCGTGCACAAGTAATTCGGGCTGCCTTCACGGACGTTTCATACGCGCAGGTGCGGGTATCGCAAAAACGATGCAGCGGCAGCTTTTGGGTGCCGCTACATTAAAGTTTTAGACTTCTAAGGGCAATAAAATGCCTTCCTAGATTTTAGGAATTTCTCGATTTAAAAATAAATAATCCGCGGCTGCTCTTCACCTCGTTAAATCACGTTTTAACTATATACGCTCTACTGAAACGTTCTAAATGAGCCGCTCGTATGGAATTGAGAATATGGAGTCCATAAGATATGGCAAAATACATGGACATTTATATCTTACTACATTCCACATAATTTACATACGATTTCTACACAGTGCACATGACGTCATGTCGAGCCCATAAGCGTCCATACGTGCTTTCCATATAGTCCGTACCGACTCCATGGGCTTTATAACAACTGCATAAAATTTATATAGAAACGTGTGAAATTATGGGACTCGTCATACGGAAATTTTCAATAGGTACCCTTCACCTGTACCATTTGATTCTCAGCACAGTAGAGACCAGTACAAAGAAAAGCAGTTATCAAAACAACCGCCTCTCTCATTCGAAGAAAAATGAATGATCAGAGCTGAACATCAAATCTCGTAGCGCGCACTGACCGACCGTCGCTTCCTATGAATACCCGAGGGTGTTTTGAAACGAGTTTGCTCGACTGAGGTCAGCGTCGACGTGCAATCCTACACCAGTCTACCCCGAGAGTGTAGAGCTGCAGACCCACTTACGGACGGGAGTTGGGACACCTGCTGTTATCAAAAGGCCTAATCTTGAATGACGCGCCTCGGTCGGCTGGTCTCGAGGAAGTCTGCGTGCCGTCGCTTCCCTGTCGGGCACGTGCCGTGTATTTTATGCACGCGGGAATCAGGGCCTGACCAGTGCGGTCACGAACGACAACAGCCGTGCCTTCGCTTCAGGCTCAGTAGCTCGGGTCTGCACTTTCTTCAGACCGCGTGCGGCTTATGGTTGTTTCCACACGCTGAAACCGAGAAGACGGTGCAAGTTTTCACGCGTTCTTTTCAACGGCTGCCAGGAACTTGGTTTCCGTTCTCGGCCTACTTTCTGGGTGCAGAGTTTCCCATTCTACTCGCTGCCTATACAATGCTGCCCCCCGAGTTGTCAAGTACGAAACGTCGAACAAATGTACAGAATTCGGATGCTTTTACGGAGAACTTGTGTTGCATTAGTCACATTCGTCCTGCTTACTATGACGTATCTATGCCCTTGAGATCTTCTCGTTGACCAACACGAGGTTAGCGAAGGTTATTAAAACGAATATTTTTTTTTCAATTTTATTGCTACTCGGTTCTGCTTGCCCTTCATAGCCACTGGACAACGCCCTCGCCAGAAGAGGGCGGGAAGGGTGAAGGGAGGTAAACTTGAAATAAAAAAAAAAAGAAAATATTTCTCATGTCAGCTTGTCCTTTTCGTGCTCTCAGGTAGACGATGGCGTGTGCCAAAGTTTGTGCACCGTTTATTTCAGAAATCGAATTCATCATTGACTTCACACATAAATTAAGCGGCAGCCATAGCAGTATTATAAAGTATTTGCGGCGATTCGATGCTACTATAAAAAAGATGGATTGACTTGGCATTGCTGTTCACAAAATTCTCTTCTTTTAATATTAACTGGTTTGGTTCGGTTTATAGGAGTTGAACGTCCCAAGGCGACTCAGGCAATGAGGGACGCCGTACTGAAGGGCTCCGGAAATTGTGACCACCGAGGGTTCTTTAACATGCACTGAGATCGTACAGATCGCCTCTACAGTTTCGCCTCCACCAAAATGCGACTGCCGTGGCCGGGATCGAGCCCACGTCTTTCGGGTCAGCAGCCGGGCGCCATACCGACTGAGCCACCGCGGCGGCAGTAATATAAACTGTATAAGTAGGTTTAGTTTAGTCTATGGAAGTTTAACGTCCCAAAGCGACTGAAGCTATGAGAGACGCCGTAGTAAAGGGCTCCGGAAATTTCGACCACCTGAGGTTCTTTAACGTGCACTGACGTCGCACAGTACACGGCCCTCTAGAATTTCGCCTCCATCGAAATT